>JAQQZY010000027.1:1613202-1625116 GCA_030068375.1 Ostorhinchus rueppellii | reverse complement strand
ATCTCACAGATACTTTATTAGTGCCTTAGGAACATCCTAAAACACCTTTAAGACATGTTTGGAATTTTGTCCAAATGGCCATTTTTGGAGGTCATACTATGGTCTTACTAAAATATCATTTTGGGGTGTGTTGGTGACCATCTCAAAAACACTATGAATCAACATGGAACATCTCACAGATACTTTATTAGTGCCTTAGGAACATCCTAAAACACCTTTAAGACATGTTTGGAATTTTGTCCAAATGTCCATTTTTGGAGATCATACTATATTCATTCATTCATCTTCTATACCCGCTTTATCCTCACTAGGGTCACGGGGGTCGCATGGAGCCTATCCCAGCTACTTAGGGCGAAGGCAGGGTACACCCTGGACAAATCGCCAGTTCATCGCAGGGCTGACATATAGAGACGAACAATCACTCTCACATTCAAACCCAAGGGCAATTTAGATTAGCCGATTAACCTATCAGTGCATGTCTTTGGATTGTGGGAGGAAACCGGAGTGGTCATACTATAGTCTTACTAAAATATCATTTTGGGGTGTGTTGGTGGCCATCTGAAAAAAAAAAAAACACGATGAATCAACCTGGAACATCTCACAGATACTTTATTAGTGCCTTAGGAACACCCTAAAACACCTTTAAGACATGTTTGGAATTTTGTCCAAATGACCATTTTTGGAGGTCATACAATAGTCTTGCAAAAATATCATTTTGGGGTGTGTTGGTGACCATCTGAAAAACACTATGAATCAACCTGGAACATCTCACAGATACTTTATTAGTGCCTTGGGAACACCCTAAAACACCTTTAAGACATGTTTGGAATTTTGTCCAAAATGTCCATTTTTGGAGGTCATACTATAGTGGTGACACGGTGGTGCAGTGGTTAGCACACGTGCCTCACAACAAAAAGGGCCCTTTCTGTGTGGAGTTTGCATGTTCTCCCCGTGTCTGCGTGGGTTTCCTCCCACAATCCAAAGACATGCATTGATAGGTTAAAATATCATTTTAGGGTGTGCTGAAGACCATCTGAAAAACACTATGAATCAACCTGGAACATCTCACAGATCCTATTAGTGCCTTAGGAACATCCAAATACACCTTTAAGACATATTTGGAATTTTGTCCAAATGACCATTTTTGGAGGTCATATGTTGTCTCACAGATACTTTATTAGTGCCTTACATAATTTACATAATTTATGCTGGATATTTTATTTTACGTTACAAAAATCATTAAAACTTGCGGATGTTGCCTAGCGCATTTTAGACAATTTGTGCTCACGTGTTTTTCTTTTTTTCAATTCAAGGTTTATTTCATCCTTATACATGGAAATTACACCATCATTCGGGCCCGGCATCACGAGGGTGCCAGGTGGGGCCAGGCACCCTCCCTTTATGTTCTATGTGAAGTCATGAAAATATCAAAAATTGTGATCGAGATTACAATAACAGTATTGAAACACAGTCTTGCCCCCTATAATATGAATCTGAACTAATTAAAGTTTGCTGGGTTGCGGAGCGCTGACGCAGCTCCAGTCTTCACCTGTCCACAGCACAATAGCGCGGTCACTTCAGGACCATGGACAGAGTTAGAGTGATTTGACGTCACGGGAAAGAAAGAAAACAACAACAACGAAAAAGCAGGTACGAGGAGAGATGGACATCAGAATGTCCATCTTTCAGGTTTAAGAAGACAGTGGCTACCTGTGCAGACCCTGGAGGCAAGCCATGACACCGATTCGGAAACGGACGATCTGTGGTCTCACCCATCTCCATCAGTCGCAGAAGAGCCATCGACCTCGGCTGCGATTTGCCCACAACACTCGCCAACGGCTGGCCCTGGCTGTCCGCCGTATTTAGGGACAGAGAAGCCTGCCCAGGCGGGGCTAAAATCCTTCCCCATTCGGACCATTTACGGCAAAAAACGCTCGTTTCAAAGGAGCTGGTTTAATGAACGGGAGTGGCTGGAATATCCAGCGAGTACCGATGCTGCTTTTTACTTTCCATGTCTGAAGTTTACAATTGGTTCCAATGCCAATAGTGACAAAGCGTTTACTGAAACCGGCTTTATGTGTATATTGCTCGTTTTGGAGCTTATGCTTATTATGAGCTTTTATTTTGAAGAGATCGCTTACCAAAATAAAATAAAAAATATGTGCACCCTCAAAAATTTCAACGGCACCCTTAGTCATTTCATCCTGGAGCCGGGTCTGCTGTCATGTCTACATAGTAAACATCAAAATAACCTCCACAGAGGGTATATGCTCTAGCCTGAACATCTACATGTGCCTGTAGTCACAGGCACCAATATAATAAATATTTAAGTTAAGACAACAGTAAATTAACATGTATGAATTTCTAAGCCAATGAAAAGACCTGTCAGTGAGACAGAAACTAAGTGTCCCTCTTTTGTGGGTGGGAGCAGGACAAAATATGGCAAGTGCGGGCGGGAGCGAAAATTACAATTGTTTGCGGGCGCGGGACTGAAAAATCTGTCCCGCGCAGACCTCTACCTCCATCCACCAACGAGACTCATTCTGGAAAACAATGATTAATCCTAATTAGATAATTAGGACATGACTGTGGTTGGACACATTTGAATAAAAATCTGCTTTAATGGTAAATGTCACAGATACCGCATTCTACTAAAATAAAAGTGACTTTATTTTTGAAGTGAATGTAATTGTAATCAATATTTTCGACACTTGATCTTTTCACTTTGTTACATAGTATCTGAATATTTTAACATAAAGTTTGCCTTTATTTTGGGGTCCTTTTTTTAACCTCCACCAAGGATGTTTTCCTCTGCATTTATCTCAAAAACCTGTTACATTTTGGTGATAATCAGTCAGTTCTTGTACCTTTAATGAAACACTGCCTGCATTTATGGTTTGTTTCCTCCATTCTACATATGGAACTATATTCTACATTCATGTGTGTTGTTTGAGGGAACAGACATCCAGGGAACATCAGGACTAAACTAAAGCCAGCAGATCACTTACCTACATGTTTGACTCTTCATCAGAAATCTAGTCGGAGGATATTATTTTTCTAACTGGTCCCATCCTCTGAGCCGTGACCATAGTTCGTTAGCTCGTCGCTAGCATAATTAGCATATGTGCTAGCATAGTTAGCAAACTTGCTAGCTTAGTTAGCATGTCTGCTAGCGTAATTCGCATTACTGGGTCAAAAGTAATGGCTGACGTCTTAGTGATTGAAAACAGCATAATTTTTTACAGCCTTTGATTGGACTTAAGGGAAGAACTACTAAACTGTCCAGTGTCCACTCCTTATTAACCCCTAATCAAAGCGGTCGGGTTTTCTTTGTTCCATTCGGTTAAAGGGTTAGTGTGAGGTCAAAGGTCAACAGCATTGGAAGTGCGCCATCTAGTGGAATTAATGGAAAAGACGAGAAAAAGGGGGGGGGGGGGGGGGGATTTAAACCAATATTTGACAGGCTGTGGGTGACAAGCTGAGAAAAGTTTTAAATTAACCAGAGAAACCAGAAGAAGAATGTGGGGGAAAAAAAAACGTTTAGAAACATGCAAAACACTAAAAAGGGTCATTTTCAGAGTTTATAATTTAACGTTAAAGGACCTGAAAACCCCCAAAAATAACATGAAACACAGATCATACTATAGAAAAATACATGTGTCATTTAGGTTTAGTTTTAATGTATTCTTATTCATTTATTTGTTTTATTCTGGACTGAAGTGAAACATAAACGTCCAAAAACACTTAACTTTCTGAACAGCTTCTTTTGTTGTTTTTATCCAAATAATAAAATATCACCATATAATAGTCACACAATCTGATTAAGGAAGAATGTCTGACTGAGATCACAGAATAAAACCAACAATGAGGACATTTACTGTCAGATCAACTCAATATTTTCTTCTCTTGCTGCTGGAAATTCGAAGAAAAAAGAATGAAGTGATGAAGGAAATAATTGACAAGATGAAACTGAAGCAACAAATGAAGAAAAATGAACAAAATAAGCAAGAAAATGAACTAAAATGAAAATTAAACTAAATGACTGAAATGAAAGGAGTAAAAAATGAACAAAATTAATAAACTGAGCAAACATAAAACAACCAAAAAAGCAAGAACATCAATAATATGCAAAAAAAATAATAATGATAAGAAATTATGGAAAAACTTTACTAAAATGAAGAAATGTTGCAACAAAATTAACAAAAATGACAAATTAAAACAAACAGAAATGAAGACAAATGAGTAAACTAAGCACAAAAAAAATTCTGAATCTAAGTAACAAAATGAACAAAAGCTAAAATATTAAGCATAAAAGGAACAAAATTGAACAGTTTAAGCAACAAAATTAACAAATAAAGAAAAAGAATGAACAAAATGATCAAAAAAATGACAAAACAAACCAAACCAATGAACTACAATGAAAAAGGAATAAATGACAGCAACAAATGAGAAAAAAAAAAGCAAGAATTAAAATGACTCAAAAACTGAATAAAACACTAAATAAATCCAGACAAATGACAGCACTGAAGTATGTCGTTTCATTCTCTGTGTAAAGACAATGTGGTCCGGGGCCAAATCCAGCCCACCACAGGGTCCAGTCCAGCCTGTAACAAACAAACGACACTGAACATATTGATCATTTTAGTTCAGGTTCCACATTCAGACCAGTTCAATCTAAACCGGGTCAGAACAGTAAAATACTGTCATAATAACCTGTAAATAACAACAAGTACACATGTTTCTCTTTACAAATTTAAACATTTTCATGAAATTTCACTGTATTTACACTAAAACAAACTGCCATTTCTCATTCAAAAAAAAAAAAAAAAAGAATAACTTGAACAAACATGAAGCTGACGTGTCTTCAGAGGTGGAACTGGACCAATATTCTGTCTGTTGTTTGTTTGGTGTGTTTGTAGATCAGCTGTGAGCCGTAAATGTGTAAATAATCAACTGAAGCAGAATATTTCTGTTATTGCATTTATTTTCTTAAGAAATTTCAGTTTGTTTCTATTATTCAGGTTTAAAGGATAGTTTGTAATATATAATAAAAGTAATAGTTTGTGTTTCTTTTGTTTTTTAAAGATTTGTTTTTATTATTCGATGCATTTTACAGAAGGAACTAACATAAATTATAAACTTGCAGATACACCACAGAATGATTTTTAAGCACCAAAAGAAAAATAGATAAATAAAAGGAATACAAATGAAATGATACATGAACTGTCTCCATCCCTCCTCCCTCATATGTCTCTCCATTTCCTTTCGTTTATATATTTACACTTTCTATGTACATCGTTTATATTTACACCCATCTGTACACAGTCTCATGCATATACATCTACCTGCTACTTACAACAAATACATCAGCGAGGAAGTTCTACAACAAGGATTCTCGGGGACCCTACTCCCCCTGCACGTGCACTTTTTGAACTGCTCCTCTCTGGCAGACGCTACAGGACATTAAAAGTAAAAACAAATAGACTCAAGAACAGTTTTTATGCCAATGCCATTAATGCACTCAATGCTGAGTGTGTGAGTCCTGTAGCCTAAGTACAATGTGGTTTTTTACTGTGCAATAACAACCTCAGGGTGTGGAGATTACATGTTCAGGGGCTGTGGTTGTGAATATCGTGTGTATGCCACTGTGTTCTTCTTTATTCCGTATTTATTACCTTTTATATGTTGTTTTCTTGTTCTTATGTATGTGTAAGTATGTATATATATCTGCTACAGTGCGTGAGTATGTGTATGTATGTAGAAATGTATATATTTTTAGACATATTTTATTATTGCACCTTGGGATGACTGCACTCCCCAGTTTCGTTGTACTTGTGCAATGACAATAAAGACATTTTAGTTCTATTCTAAGAACCCACAGAGGGTTAATTCAAAGACGGTTCAGGAAGACTCACAGCACCATGGTCGAGAGAGCAGAATGTCTATGAATAGTTTGTGTTTCTTTGATGTAATTTAACTTTTTTTCCTCTAAAATACAGAGGAAAGTTTGGAGTTGACATTATTTCTGTATTATTCTGTGATTTTACTGGTTTGAGTCACTGCAGATCAGATTTGGCTAAATGTGGCGAGTTTAACCCCCTGGGGTAAAGTGTCTGTATTTGTTTTTATTTTCATTAATAACATTCATTCATTTAATGTGTTTTAATGTCAGTAAAATTCTGCATCTGTTTAAGGAGTGAATAAACTGAAGTGAATGTTCATCAAGTGTGAAGCGTTCTGGTTTCCCTCCTCCCTCTGGTAGGAGGAGGAGCAGGAGGAGGAGGAGGAGGAGGAGGAGTCAACTCACATGAGGAGAAGTGAAAGTGAAATGACTGGAGTATTTAAAGAGGAAGTCTGGACGGACGGAGCTGTGGACGGACAGACGGACGGGGCAGTGGGTGAGATTCTCCTGTTTTTAACTGTTTTGTTGCTGATGTTTGACTAGTTTTCTTTGTTTTTTTGTGTTTCATGGACTCCCTCCTCCTTCTCCTCCTCTTCCTCTGCTGTTTGACATACCTCCAGCGTCTCCTCTGGGGGCTTTTGCGTCTCCTTCTGGACACAGTGAACGTGTGCTGGTCTTCAGGTTCTTGTTTTTAATCTTCTTCTCCTTTTTTTTTTTGACTCAAATCCATTCCTTCATTTTTTCTTCTTCCTCCTGTTGCCTCTTCCTCATTGGCCTCTTCGCTCTGTTTGCTTTATTTTCTTTCCTCCATCGACAGATAAAACAACAGGTTTTTCCAGGTGGGAGGTCAAAGCAGAGGCCGATGCAGATACCTGAGATGAACTTTATCTGGTTGAAATCCAAGTTCACAGAGCGCTCGGATAGTATTCATAGAAGTATGGAACATAATTGTGTCGATAAAGTAACAAAATGAACAAAAGTGAATGAAATAAGTCATTTATTAAGCAACACAATGAACAAACGTGAACTAATTAAACAAAAAATGAGCAAATTAAAGAAGAAAAGGAACAAAAATTAAGTTACAAAATGAAAAATGTACCCAAACAAAATTAGTCAATTTGCAAATGAAGCAAAAAAGGGCAAAACTGAAATTATTCAATAAAATGAAGAAAAATGAAAGAAATAAGTAACAAATTATGCAACAGAATTATTACCTAAAAACATCAGATTTTCATTGGATTTATCATAAACGTCATCTTCTGTTACGTTTTTATTGTATTTTTAACTGTAAACGTATAGTTTAATCAGAAAATTTACATTTCATGTGTATTTTAAACTTCAAAGTTACAATTTAATGTTTTATTTCACATTAACAAATAAATGTTATATTTTAAGGTTTATCCAACGGTTATTGTTAAAAACTGGTTGTAAATGAACTAAGATAAGGGTTCTTTAATGGACTTTGGATTTAATGTAGATGAAAAAAAAAAATTAATTGAGTTTAAATGATCAGTGACAACAGGAAATACATTTATAAGAAAATTAAATGCACATTTTAAGCATGTAAGAAGCATTTTGAATGAATTTAACTTATTTTTGTTTTTTTTACATGTTACTGAGGCATAAAAGTATTTTCTAGAGATTTTTAAAAACTTAAATACGTGTTATTTTCTATTTTAATCTGAACAATTTCAACTAGATATGGATAAATAAGAGCTTTTAGTCATGTCCTTCATATATAAAGTCATAATTTTGGTGTAAATTCAACTTCATGTGATTAGAACTGAGGTGTTTGATTTTCACATTAGAACATAACAGATTCTTTTCTAACGTCAAATATCTCATTTATTTTTGTTTCTCCTGCAAGAAAATCTGATATCATTTTCTTTTCTTTTTCTTTTTTTTTTAGCTGGTGTCTTATTCAGACCGGATCCCGGAGCAGACCTGGATCCTCATGGTGGGTGGGATGGTAACGGAACCCATAATGCAGCTGTGATCCTGAGCCCCAGCTGGTTATGGGCTCCGTTTCCATCCCACAATGCACTGCACATCCTGACTGTTACAGCTGATGGAATAAGATGAGCCTGTGGTTTGTAAAATCTGCAGACGGAGGTTTTTCTCTCCACTTTTCTTTGTGTTAAACACAAAGAAAAGTGAAACTAAAGGCCTGGTTTCACTGTGACTCAGCTCTTACAGGATTATTTATTAATTTATTTTATTCTGGTGCTTTTCCTCAATGACACGTTTTCTCCCGGATTGCAAATGTCGGAAAACGCAACCGGGAATCTCGTGTCAGTCACGAAAAACACCTCGGACGGCGAGTTTTCACCTGTAAAATCACAATAAACAAAGATTTGAACCAAGAGAAGACGCTGGTTTGAGTTTTTATCATAAATACAGTCATAAATACAGAAACATTATCTGAACCATGAAGAGCTTATGTTTACACTGTAGTTATGTATAAACAGTGATTCTGTAAAATAGAGTTTTTAGTTTGTTGAGCCCCTGGATAAATAAAAGTCTTATTCTTTGTCGTAGAGTGAACAGCTGTTTTCACAAAGATGTTTCTCATTTCAATCAAGCAACAAAAATTACAAAAATGAATGTAATAAGTAACTAAATGAGCAAAAATAAACAAATGTAGCTAATAAAATAAGCAACAAAACGAACAAAAATTAATAAAATAATCAATGAAATGTGGAAAAAAAAGTCAAAATGAGCAAAACATTTTTTAAAAATTAAGCAACAGAATAAGCAAAAATAAACACAATAGCTAACAAAATAAAAAAAAATGAATGAAAATGTTACAAAATTAACAAACTAAAAACAAAAAAATAAGTCTTATTCTTTGTCGTAGTGAACAGTTGTTTTCACAAAGATGTATCTCATTTCAATCAAGCAACTAAAATTACAAAAATGAATGAAATAAGTAACTAAATGAGCAAAAAAACAAATAAATGACTAAAAATAAATAAAACAAGCAACAAAAGGAATAAAAATGAATAAAATAATGACGTGACAAAAGTCAAAGTCAAAATGAGTCAAAAATAAATTAAGCAACAGAATGAGCAAAAATAAACGCAATAGGTAACAAAATGAATAAAAATGTAACAAAATAAGCAACAAAACAAAAAATAATTAAATAAGCAACAAAATGAACGAAAAATTTAAGATACTTTGGGACGTTGGTTATTTTTCTCATATCTTTTTATTGTTTCTGTTCATTTTCATTAGTTTTTTATATTTATGATTGTGTTTTATTGTGGACTTTGATCAATTGTTTAATTTTAAGGAATTTAATCCGTTTAGAAGTTTAGTTTTTCAGGTTTTAATTTTAAAAAGACTGATTTATCGAAGCTGAAAAGGATCCAATGAAAGAGTGAATGAAATCAGATTTAAAAAAAAAAAAGGTTTATTAAAAAGGTCCGTTTTGGTGTTAAAAACCATTTGATTCACGTCGATCATTAAACACATGAACATTAAACAGAAAATGTTAGTGGCTGTAACAGAACTGTTGGTTTTAGTTGGTCATAGTACTTTTATTTTGTACATGTTCCTGATTATTTGGACTGCAGTTGAGTTTGGATTCACTGTTTTAGGATCAATTACTACCGTTCTGCTTCGACACCAAAGTATCAGGTCACGATAAACTGGGTTCATTTTGCTACAACAACAAAAGCACTTGAACACAACGCAGCGGTACTTTTGAATTCACCAGTGGAAAGGCTGATCTTCCCGACAGCACCTGAAGGCATCACGTGGCCTCTGTGTCAGTAAGGTCCGGTATAATCCACATGTGTGGGCGTCAGATGTCTGTTCTAGTGTGGACAACAACACCTGAATCAAAACTGTCCGTATGAGTGTGACCAGGGTCAGGGTCCAGCGCCACGGAACCGGTCCTGGACCTCCAACGGCTCCGTCTGCGGCTCTGAACTGAACACAAAACAAACGACCACTGACCACAAGTCACATGGAGATCTGAGGGAACCGGACCGGCGGCATTTTTCCTCCTTCATTTGCATCAGGAGGAACCATTTCAGATTTTGACCTTAACCCTTAAAGACCCAAACAGCCTCTGATGGAACCGTTTAATCCCTGTGGGTCAACAACTGGTGTAAACAGAAGCTAAACAGATGCTTTGGGTGTGTGGCTGCTGTTCTGGTCTGTAAGGGTTAAAGGGTTCAGTGTTTCATGTGTCATTTCACTTTTTTACCCTAAAATAAAGACAAAAACTTGCAGGTGACATTCCTTCCAGGTCATTATGTTCTAGTGGTACTGGTCCGCTCGCTGCTTTAGTCCCTCTGTGCGAACTTTTTTCCAGGTAGAAGCTGATAAACCACCTCGGACCCAGAGTCAAAGTAAATCTACGCCGTCTGAGGCACTCGTCGTCTGTTCCCTGAACCCGAACCCACCCGTCATGGACCCGGTGGGAAGCGGCTCAGGATGCGGTCCACCAGCTCCAGGTGTGTCTGGTGGTTCTGCTGGGCCGTCCTCTCGTGCATGGCGCTCAGCTGACTCAGCAGCTCCTTCTGCATCTCCCTCTCGTGGTCCATGAGCCTCTGCAGCCGGGCATCCTCCTGCGCCTGCATGGCGGCGTCCATTTCCCTGAGCTGGGCCACGGTGGCCGACACCAGCGTGGACACCTGCTCCATCACAGACGTCTTCCTCTTCTTCGTTGGTAGAGTGTGAGCTGGAACACACAAGGTTTTGGTTTCATCCACAGTGCAGTTGGATTGGTTTTTTACACCTTTCAAGAGTGATTTTACTCTTTCATATGTGAATTATGAGAACCAGATTCTTTTTCTCTTTAGGCATGAAAAAAACCCAACAAAAAAACATGTAATTACACAAATGTCCACACACTTGGACTCCATGAGTTTAACATTTAACACAAAGAAATGTTTTAACAAACCAATGTCAGGCATTGATAAACTGTATGAAAACTATAAAATAAATAAAAACACTTTAAAGGCTGAAAATTGGATGCTTTCTCACATTTTAACAGAAGCCATTTACATGACCATGAAAATCCGATAACTGGGAATAATCCGATAACTGCTGTATTCAGATGCGATGTGTTTACAGTCACTTCAGAAATGTGAATATTAAAAACCCTGGTTCACATGTTTCAGTCCATTATTTGGTTTATTTTAGAGTATGCATGTACATTATGACATCAGATGTACACATTTTGTCATTTTCAAAACATCCGGTCTTGTCTTGTTAACATGGCAACACCTATAGTGTCAGTATTAGCTGTCCTAATGTGGGAGGAGCTAATAAGGCGAGAAAATAGGTCACATGTTGTTGCTATCCTTCATTTCATCGTTTGTTTAACTTTGTCCTTTGGCTTATGGTGTCGCTGCGGAACTTCAGTTTATATAGATTTTTTTTTTTTTAAATCTTTTTTACACACATGCACAGATTTTTGTATATTTATTCATGTTATAGTGTTTAATCCATAAATATTTGGAAGGGGAGGCAAGCAGGGTCACACCTGTCAGAGCCTACCCCTTAAAATATTCATGGTTTAAAAACTATAACATGAATAAATATACAAACATGACGACACTTGTCTGACATCACAGTATGTAACAATCCGAGGTTATAACCCTGAGAAGAAATTATACTATTTATAACATTCACAACAACAGGTGGACTAGTGAGTACATAGCCTGGTGAATGCGCAGACCCCTCGTGTGTTTCCGCTCAACTTCGTGAGCACACACAGGGAATGATGAATTGTAACAATTCATCTGGTGGCAATCAGGTTAGTGAGTACAGGCTAACAGGGTTGAATTATTCCACTTCTTGTGTTTCCTCCCATGACAATACTTGATGTCTATAATAATCAGCGCATATAATCAGCAAAAGACTGTCCTGTCTGTCGGATATCTAAGGGACATTTCTGTTCATGTAGGTGGTATGTGGTGTCATGTGCTTGCACACTGGAGCCGGGGTGGGTTGACACCGGGCGAAGAGGCTTAGCGGTAATTTTGTTCTGGCATGAGC
>JAQQZY010000027.1:1599800-1613102 GCA_030068375.1 Ostorhinchus rueppellii | reverse complement strand
TCAGTGGAAACACATTTGGAATGAGTGTGTTGGGGGGAAGAAAAACCCACCACCCCGCTAATTTGATCTCAGTGTGCAAGCACCTATTGATATATGTCCAGGGTTTTTAGGGACCGAGCCCATAGGGTAGGTCCTATTGTTATTGTTTTTTTGTTTGTTTGTTTGTTTGTTTGTTTAAATCAGACACAGGTGGTAACACTATGTGGGTTGGAAATACTTTGGATTGTGTTGAATCGTATCATGAATCATATCAAATCGAATCACCTCAGTGGAGGGGATTCCTGTCTCTAATGAATCCACTCAACTCAGTGAATTCATTTGAAAATGGAGCAAAAAAAAGGTTATTTTCAGCAAATGCGTTGGATGATGTATATGATAGGTTGAGGCATAAAATTATTTGAATTGCACTTATTTTTCTTTTAGGACACTTCAGGATGTTCTGGTGACTCATATTGGGCTAAAACACAGAACCTTTGGCCCATAATCAGGGTTTGTTTACCTGGTTCTGGTCAAATGAACTGAAATGACTTTGTTCTGGACTCACTGATGGACTGGATCTGTTCCGGGGAACTGGACTGGTCCTCCTCATCCTCTGGCTCCACCGGACCCAGGTTCGGCTTCAGGTCCTGGTCCTCGTCCTCGTTCCAGAGCTCCACCACCACCTCATGGTGGTCCGGTTGGTCCAGGGCTGGAGGAGCAGGAGGAGGAGAGGGGGGAAGAGGCGGAGGGGACGGGCTCCGATTCCGGTTCCGTTTGCCCTGGCTCCCCTTCGGTCCGCTGCCGAACGCCCGGTGGCACAGGTCGTAGAAGGGCCAGTCGACCGGTTCGGAGCCGGTCTTCTCCTGGTGGAACCGCTTGTACTGCTTCCGGAGCGCCTTCAGTTTGCTGATGATCTGCATGTGGGACCTGTACACCCCCCGCTCCGCCAGCAGCAGCGCGATCCGGTTGTAAACCACCGAGTCCTTCACGGTCCGGGTGATCTGGTTCCGGATCTGCTCCGAGCCCCGGATGTCCAGCAGTTCTCGGATTTCTTTCTGGGTCCAGTTGTGCATCTTTTGTCTTGGCTGGAACCTCCGGGAGAACCGCCACAACTTAGTCCAAACACTTCCCGGGATGGTTCTTCTTCAGTGGTTGTTTTACTGGTTCATAAACATTGAGTCGGTGTTCGGTCTCCCCCTGGTGGACGGAAATGACACTGACTAGTTCTGCCTCACTTTAACACAGGGTCAGGGGTCAAACTCATTTTAGTTCAGTTCCACATTCAGCCAAATCTGATCTACAGTGGCGGAACCAGTAAAATAATAACAGAATAAGATTAAAAAAAAATAATGTAACTTCAAACGTTCCACTATGTTTTAGAGTAAAAGAAAATTAATAATGAAAATGTTTCTACAAATTATCCTTTCAAACAATGTGACTAACAAACTGAAATTTTGTAAGAAAAATCTGTGCAATTTTAACAATGTTCTGTGTCAGTTTATCATTTACACGTGTTCACTCTAATGTACAGACACAGTGGATCTACAAACATAAACACACCAAACATTTAATAACAAACAGAATATTGGTAAAAATTACACCGACTTCTATTAAGACATTTCAGGTTGTTCATATTTGTTCAGGTTATCCATGTTTTTTTTGTAAAATGATTTGTTTTAGTGTAAATACAGAAAAATTGCATGACATTTTTTGCATTTACAAAAAGAAAAAATTGTAAATGTCATTATTAAGTTATTCTGACAGTATTTTCTG
This sequence comes from Ostorhinchus rueppellii, assembly GCA_030068375.1. Lineage (NCBI taxonomy): Eukaryota > Metazoa > Chordata > Actinopteri > Kurtiformes > Apogonidae > Ostorhinchus > Ostorhinchus rueppellii. Next base: position 1,611,350 of record JAQQZY010000027.1, on the reverse strand, counting down.
GTCTGACCCACTTCAGATTAAATTGGTCTGAAAGTGGAATCTGAACTAAAATGGCTGTTAATACGTCAGTGTAATGTTTGCATTTCATAAATTCATCTCACCGGTCAGACTGGACCCTTTGGCGGGCCGGATTTGGCCCCTAAGTCATATGTTTGACGCCCTCGTTTTAACTCAATGGTCAAACCCACTTTAATTCAGGGGACATTCAGTACAATTTAACCCCAACCTGACCAGTGCAATAATAACATCCTCAGAGGTGGACAAGCCCAGCTCCTTAGAGTAAAAGTCTGCCATGTATTGGTTCTACCTGTTCACTGAACACAGGTGATTCCACTAATGATCCCTTCATCTACCTGGATGAGGAGTTGTGTTTAACCAAATGGGCTGGGTCAATGAATGGTTGGAACAAATACATGGCAGGACTTTTACTCTAGGGAGCTGGGACTGTCCACCTCTGAACATCATAACCTATAAATAATGCCACAATGTGAAAAAAGTTAAATAACACCATGAAAATGTTTACATCTACAAACCAATCTTTAAAGAAATGTGAAAAACATCAACCTGCAACTTCTGAAGAAAAATAAGCACATGATTGGACTGTGGTCAGCCTTTGTTCTTCTGACTGTTTTTTTTAATTTTAAAACATGTAATTTCAACAAAACAGGCAAAAAACGTTTGCAGGGATCTTCTGATATTAGACAAACCAGAAGTGCTCATGGAGACAAAACCCAGGCACTAAAAAGCCTTTACTTCATGACGGTCTGCAGATGAACTCTTTGGGGCTGGAGTTAAAAATACTCCAGCATGTGTTTGTGTGCACCTTCTTCAAGCTGTGAAATAAAGGCTTTTTACACTTTTTCCAACCCAGTGAGTGCCTGGATGTTCGCCTTTTTTAAACGTTATTTCAACAGTTGGGATTCCAACATTAACACAGAGTAATTATGTTATTTGATTGGTTTTTTAATGGGTTTGTTAGTTTTTTTCTCTTTCATTCTTAAGTTCCTTCTTGTATGGTTTTCTTGCTGTTGTTTACTGTCTATATCTTTACTATTACATGTTTGAAATAAACTAATCCTAAAATCAATTTCACAGTAACTGATGCCTGTTTTCTTTTCCTTTTCACTTTATTTCTGCTGTCAAAAAAATTGAAAAAAGAAAAGAGAATGTGTAACTACAGTCTGTAGGTGTCGCTATTGGACATATGTCATCGGTCCACCCCGGACTCGTCCCGGTGGAAACACGGACTGTCGTTCATTAGTTCCGGGGTTCAGTCCCAGCTGATGCAGCTGATCTCTGCGTTTAATATCGGACATCGATCAGTGATCAGCCGCGGATCCGGTTAATCAGTTGGCTTCGGTTCTTTGCGGAGCAATTGGTGTGAGGCCGCATCGGACCGGGCCGTCGTGTGTGCGGGGATGAGCGGAGGGTGTGTTCACTGACAGCCCGCTCGTGTTGTTGTGGTTCTGCGGATGGAGAACACCGCGGAGCCTTCGCCCCTCCGGATCACACCGACCGTCCGGGCTCTGAGCTCCGCACTGCGGGGGAAGCGGGACCATGTGTCCGACTCCAGCCGGGGCAACGCGGTCAGGGTGTTCCCCGAACCGGACAAGCTCTGGTTCAAGGAGAGCAGCGCTAAAAACCTCCGGAACAGGGACTTCTTATCACCGACCACCATGCTGAACACGCTGTTTGCGGACGGACAGGTGAGTGTTTTAGAGTCAGTGAACAGATAATGAGCTTTTAAATGTTGTAATAAGCATGTTAATAACGGCAGAGAAATTCACCTGCTCGGAAACCCATTAACGAGAAATAACGTCCACATTTTAATCTTCCGCTTAGTAATATAGTCCGTTGACCGCTAGTGAGTGACTAATTTAATTGGCGCATTAATATTTATTAAAAAATAATAATAATGTGTTTTAATGGTTTAGACCAGGGCTGTCACACTGGGGAAAAAGAAATCTGATCAAGTGTATTTATGTCATTTATAGTCCAAATATCTCATCACACTTAAAATAAGAATCACCTACAGAGGAACTTTTCAGTGAGATATAAGAGCTGATTTATAGACAATAGATATGGAAAATCTGATTTCAACAAATCTGTTTATTTTTACTTACAAAATCACAACAAAAGAAACAAGTCACGTGGAAGAATAAAAAAAATAGGCAAAAAAAACAAAAGACAATAACCATGAGAGTAAAACATAAAAAAAAAACCTGATACAGTAGTTGACAATAGACAAAAATCACAAGAAAAAAACCCAAACAAAATGTACATGTACGTGTATGTACACACAGACACACATATGTTAGAAGACAATAGATAGAAAACAAAGAGGGTACACACAAAAAAAAGAGAAAACCAAATAAACATTACCTCGGAGTCCTATAAATACCCAAGAAATCTGACCAAGATGTTGAAATCAGATTTTCCAGATCTGTTGTCTATAAATCAGTTCTTCTATCTCACTGAACAGTTCCTCTGCAGGTCATTCTGTCTGATTTTAAGTATGATCAGATATTTGGATTAGAAATGACATAAATACACTTATTAACATTTAGATTTTTCCAGTGCAAACGTGTGGCCCTGGGGTCAAATCCAGCCCTCTAAAGGGTCCAGTCCAGCCTGTGGGATGAATTTGTGAAATAAAAAAAGTAACATTAAAATAAGAACAATCATTTTAGTTCAGGTTCCATATTCAGACCAATTCAATCTCAAGTTGGTCAGACCAGTAAAATATGATCATAAATAAACTACTGTAAATGTAAACACTTGAATGTAATTTTAGGGAAGGCAAATTTATTTGTACGGCATCATTCATACATGAGGCAATTCAGTGCTTTACAAGGCATAGAAACACAAATGACCCTAAAATTACCGACTAATAGTAGGACAACAGCAGAACAAAACATTAAACAAAAGGAAAGTGCAAAAAAGATCAAAAGAAAGAAAAAAAATTAAAACAAGAATAAGAGAAAGTTCAAACAAAAGCAAAAAACAGATTAAGAACTTAATGTTAAATCCATCAAAACAGTTTAAATTGTGAGTTGCAGTGCATGTTTTTGAACCAAAAAATGAGATACTCCAAAGGCAGCTGTAAACAAATGAGTGCTGATTTAATTTTACTGTATTTACACTAAAACCAAGCTATTGTTTTGCAAAAAAGTATGAACAACCTGAAATGTCTTAAAAGCAGTCAGTGTAATTGTACCAATATTTCGTCTTATTAAATGTTTTATATATTTGTGGATCCACTGGGATCTATGCGTTATGATGAACATGTGTGAATGATAAAATATTGATAAAGTTGCACATATTTATCTTAAGAAATATCAGTTTGTTCATTATTCACATTGTTTTAAAGAATAGTTTGTAATTGTAAACATTTTCAGGATGTAATTTTACTGGTTTCACTGTAAACTTTAGAGGGAAGTTTAGAGTCAACATTATTTATTATATATTATTATTATTATTATTATTATTATTATTATTATTATTATTATTATTATTATTATTATTATTATTATTGTACTGGTCCAGCCCACTTGGGATCCGATTTGGCAGAATGTGGCTCCTGAACTAAAATAAGTTTGACATCTGTGGTTTAGATCAAATCAATCAGAGAGCAGATGTCATCAACCGTCATCTGTTACCGTGTGTGTGTGTTTGTGTCTGGGAAAAAGGGAAAACTTTGCTTAAAAATGCGCGCACACACACATTAAAACGTTAAAATTCTGATGAAAACCAGACTAGATTAAAAGCCTGAGTTGTTCAGAGGCCTTTGACTTTGTCCCATCGACCAGACGCCAACAGCCTGCAGCGGTCGTTATGAACCCATGACTGGTTCAGACAGATATGGGTCAGACACACACAGATATCCACAGTCTGCAGCACAGTATCCACGTCTGAATGCTGCTGTGGCATGGTTTTAAAAAGGCATCAGAGGCTCCACAAGGTAAAGAATAAGACTGGGTTCACAGCAGCTCTAATGAACAATTCGTGTTTTTGGGTCAAATCTGATTATTTTTGTGCGTTTGTTCATGTTACACATTAAATATGACTTTTATCAGTTTGGACTCTGAACTAAATGTGACCCTGAAGTGACCCACGTGGACTGAAGAGGTCCTGAAGTGACCCACATGGACTAAAGAGGTCCTGAAGTGATCCACATGGACTGAAGAGGTCCTGAAGTGACCCACATGGACTGAAGAGGTCCTGAAGTGACCCACATGGACTAAAGAGGTCCTGAAGTGACCCACATGGACTACAGAAGTTCTGAAGTGACCCACATGGAATACAGAAGTCCTGTAGTGACTCATATGGACTAAACAGGTCCTGAAGTTACCCATGTGGACTAAAGAGGTCTTCAACTGTCCCACATTCAATGATGTAAAGGTCGGATAAATGCGACCTGGCCATTCAGCCTGAAGTCCCATTGTAAAATATCAGATCCGTGTCAAATTTAGGACCACATATGAAAGTGGTCTGGGTCAGATTAGTGCTGTTCAGACTGTGTAGAACAGATCACATACAGGTCACATGTGGGTGAAAAACAAAAGTGGCCTAAATCTGATTTTGTTTGTTTTGATGATGTTTGTGTCATTATGTGTATTTTTTTTTTTTTCATTTTTAATTTATTGTAAATGAGTGATGTATCAGTGTTGGCTGTTTTATGTCTTATTCCGTAAACTTGCCTTCGGGACTGCAAATGAAAAGTAGTTATTTTGACTAATTCTGGCATATTTACATAGGTGTATTTTTAATACAACAATGGTTATAAATATGCATGGTCCATATTAAATATAAAATAAAATACATTTGGCTGCAGTCTGAACATAACCTTAGAGAGAATTAAACCGTCTTAGTACAATGAATTTTTAAAGTTTTTAAAGGAGGGCACTTACTATCTTGACTCTCCAGGTCAGTTTTATCTGGAATATCAGCCTCTGTGCACAGTATGAAGACACACTGGGAACAGGACCTGAATATGGACATACATGACAACATTTGGAATAATGCTTTTGAAACTTTACAGTAGTGCTCCAACTGAAGGCACCAGTTTATCCAGTGTAAGATCATCCACAGACGACATTATGCAAAGACGTTACACAAACTCTATCCAACTGTTTCCCCATTAAGTGCAAATGCCTTAATGAAGCCACTCTTCTTCATAGTTATGTTCCGTGTCCTAAATTAATTCCATCCTGGACTAACATATGTAAAACTTTAACAGATATGCTCCATATAAAGTTCAAACCTGATTCACTTTTGGTTGAACTCAGAGCCTCTGATCAGTTTTAACTACTTGACAAACACCAGCGTCACCTGTTATCTTCTGCACTTACTGCAGCAAAAACACTTTTGTTGTTCAGGAAAAAACTTCAAGCTCCTTCAGTTAAATTTTGGCTGGAAGAAATAGTTAAAGTCTCATCTGGTGGGTCATGTGCATGTTTTTTTAGCAGTGTATAAAATTATCCCAGTATTGGAATAATAGCAGTGAAGAACATGGAAAAATATTGGGATAGAATTACCAAGGACATGTTCTGTGCTATATTTGGGTAATTTAACAGGAAAATACAAACCAAGTAAAGATAAATATGTGATTAAAGTCGTCTTGGTCGTGTCTAAAAAACGTCATCGAACGAAAATGGTGTAAAGAGGACCCCCCCTCCCCCAAATGTATGGAAAAAGAGGACAATGGACAATTGTGTTGTAAAATTTAAAAAATTTAACAATAAAATATAAGTAAAAAAAAACCCTCATCTGGAGATAATCCAGTTCTGATTGTTAAATAATTGACACCAGTTTAATCAGGTTTGGCTTCCCCCTCCACAATATACTGATAACCTGAATAGTTAGAGATGACGTTTCCTCCTTTGGTGTGATTCATTATAAGTCCTGGTGAGAGAGAGAGTGTGTGTGGACGGGGGGGTGGGTGTTAAAATGTGTGTTTGTAGTTTTTTTTCTTCTGAAGTACTTTTGTTTTGTTTACTCTGTTTAGTTTTCAAAATGTGGAAAAATTGTAATAATGGATGTTTTTGTGATTCATTCAAGCAAAACATTGACAAAGTTAAATATTTTGATGATTGTCGTTAAATCGGAGTAAAAACCGGTTTAACCTTCGGATCTTCTCCTCTCAGGTTCCTCCAGCAATCATGTCCAGAGTCCTGTCATTGCGGGGCTGTGGCGTCCTCCCCGTGGCCGGTGGGGAGGTAATGGGGGAGGGGCTCAGGGTGAGGGTGGACCGTGCTGCCGCTTTCAGGTCCGTCCTGGTGGGCGGAGCCACAGAGTATCTAAAGCCCTCCAGTGAGAGACATGGCTGTGTGGTGGTCAACTGTCCGGCGCTGCACCCCAAACCCAACCTCCCCACCCCTGAAACGCTGACCCTGGGTCAGCTCCGGACGGTCCTGTTAGCTGACCACATGGGGGCGCTGCTGACGAGACAGGGGTGAGCGCTTTGAGTTTCTCTCATTCTAAACTGGTTTATTCATGCTCAGATTCATTTGGGTTTTTGTTTTCTGTCATCGTACTTTTGTTTTTCTTTGTCAAAGCAACATTACATCATATTTCCACATTTTCTGACTTTTTCTAAGTAATAACCAACACAACTCTTCATCACTGTCTTCTCTGCTGTGTCAGGTTTTCAGTGTCCTTCTGCCCAAAGCTTCCCGAAGACAGCGACATCATCACCTTCCTGCGAACTCTGGGTGTGGATTGGCCGACAGCTCCGGCCAACTGGACCAATGAGGAGCGGGAGGAGAAGATCCAGGAAGTGCTGGAGAACTCTGTGTACAGAGAGAGGGATGCTGGGAGAGGCCGGCGGACCAGCGGAGGAGGAGGAGGAGGAGGAGGGAGGAAGGTGGAGGAGGGCGAGGATGAGGGAGCGGTCAGGGTCAACCTCAAACGAGTGTTCCAGGAGGAGGGGCTACTGGGATACGATCCTAGCCTCGGAACCTGCACAGGTAAGATGCTGATGCATTATTTCAGGACGTTTATACAATGACTCAACGCTTATGTTCATCATCTTCTGTCATGAACACAAATCTGACCAAATGAATCAATTCAATTCCATTTTATTTATAGAAGCCAATATTACACCAACACGGCCTACAGAATTTATTGGATTGATTAAAAAAAACACAATGAAAATAACCAAACAGCCAAATAATTAGTTAGCCCCGCCCACTTCTATAGTGAGATTGATGTGTATCCAGACCACAGGGCTGGAACATAGAACAGAACCTGATGCATCCAACTGGTTCTGATCCACACAGACCAGAACCTGACCTACAGGGACATAGATAAAGAATTCATTATCCATAGAGTTGTGATTGTGTTTATTGTAGAGTTCTATAGATGGTAGAGGTTTAGAGTATTAGTACCAACAGTTACTGTAGTAGTATATCCACTGGTAGTACTAGTACTTGTAGTAGTAGTAGTAGTATATCCACTGTTAATACTAGTATTTGTAGTAGTAGTATATCCACTGGTAGTACTAGTATTTGTAGTAGTAGTATATCCACTGTTAATACTAGTATTTGTAGTAGTAGCATATCCACTGGTAGTACTATTACTTGTAGTAGTAGTAGTAGTAGTAGTAGTAGTAGTAGTATATCCACTGTTAATACTAGTATTTGTAGTAGTAGTATATCCACTGGTAGAACTAGTATTTGTAGTAGTAGCATATCCACTGGTAGTACTATTACTTGTAGTAGTAGTAGTAGTAGTAGTAGTAGTAGTAGTATATCCACTGTTAATACTAGTATTTGTAGTAGTAGTATATCCACTGGTAGTACTCGTATTAGTATATCCAATGTTAGTACTAGTATTAGTAGCACTAGTATTAACGGTTATGGGTATTTGTAGTAGTAGTTTATCCACTGGTAGTACTTGTATTTGTAGTAGTAGTATATCCACTGGTAGTACTCGTATAGTATATCCAATGTTAGTACTAGTATTAGTAGCACTACTATTAACGGTTATGGGTATTTGTACTAGTTATTTTAATTCTAACACCAGCTGATCTACATTCCAACAGTTCTAGTTCACTTTGCTGTGTATTCATGTGTACTGAGGTACAGTTATTAGTAGGCAGTTGTTTGTGTTAATCTGTTGCTTAGATACAACCGATGTTTGTGTTTCAGTTCAAAGAGACAGTGTTTCACATTTGGCACAACTGGACCTCGCCACGACCGACTGCACAGTAAGAAACACACAGACTCACAAAAACACGAGGCCCAGACCTCAGAAGGTTTGGATCAAAAACACACAAACAAAGCATCGGTGTCTCTGTGGCAGGTATCCATGGCAACAGCGTTACATGTGACGTCCTGTCAGGATGAGTTCCGGCAGCAGCAGATAGCGATGCTGTGGAGAGCCACCGGAGTGACGCACACCCAGGTAATAATAACCCACTCCCACACACTCCATCCTGATCTGATCTGATGTGTTCTCAGCTGGTGGGGGGTCTGTGTGTCCACAGAGACATCTGGTATGTGGACCCGTCAAGACTCCTGGATCTCAGCTCACAGCCGCACAGTATCTGCAGTAAGAACCATGTGCCAAGGCCGTCTTCTGTGTTTTACATCCATGTTCCTCTAGTGTCATCACCACCACACACACCTTTATCACCACAGAATACAAACACACTTCTGGGGTTCTGTCCTGGGATCCAGGTCATTTTTAGGCCAAACGTCTGTTGTTTTTTTTTCTCATTTCGTTCAGGCTGAGAAGAGGCCAGATGAAGGAGGCCTCAGAGATGAAGTATGGAGATCAAGTAGAAGGTGTGTGAGCATGTTCAGCGTTTATGAAACGGCCATAACCTCCTGGGACCACCTCTGAAGGGGACACCAGTCTCACTAGCCTTCCTAGTCCGTCCGTCTAGTTTACTCAGTATAGAACTGGGCTGATCACTGTGAAATGAGCACCAGCCATTCTATACCGACCAATCACAAGTCTGGGGGGCAGGTGTTTTGCAATGTGTCATACTCACTGAATTCTTTTTGTTGCGAGTCAAAATCAGTTCTAAGTCCACAAATTTTACAACTGTTGATGGTTGTTTATTGGATTTGAAAATAAGGATTGAGTTACAGATTACTCCCCGTTTTCTCAAGTTTTTCTCGCAAAAGCATCATGTCCATCTTATCTCTAATTGGTTTACTGAGTGCCTATTAGTCCTGCCTTCATATTTGGATTCAAGCCAAAAAACTTGGAATCATTTACAAACTCTAATGAAGGTCAGGGTCCACGCCATTGGATAAATAAAAAGCCTAGTCCCCAAATACAGGTTGGAAAATAATCTAAATTAAAACTGAACATTCACCTCTTTAGCTTTAATTAAACACGTTCAACTGTGTAATGCAGATGTTTTCAACACTGGATTTACAGTTAAATATGACCATTCCCTCTTAAATCAGAATTACAGACCTGACTCTGACACAAGCATCCCCGTTTTACAGTGAAATAAATACCTGGACATTAACTGAGGAAATATGTAATGAAATATGATGTGAATACAGTTTAATTTACTAGTAATAGAAGGAGAAAATTTACAGTTCACCTTAAAACGGCTGGAGCTGCTCTTTGTTTGTCTTATAGGTCAGACGTGGGATGACATCATCAGGGTCATGACCTCGGCCACCATCAGGTTCGAGCTGCTGTCCACGGTCCATACCAGCCCGGTGAGTCCACAGATGTGTGTGTGTGTGTGAGTGTGTGTGTGTGTGTGACAGAATGTGGGCGGTCTTTCATGACAGACTGAGTGAGAGCTGTCTGTTCAGGTGACGCTGGACGTCCAGAGAGAAGGGGGCGTGTCCACCAAAGGGCCAAGAGGAGGCGTGTTCGTCATGTACAACTGCGCCCGACTCCACACGCTGTTCGACAGCTATGAGAGGGGGGTGGAGAAAGGTGACATCACAAAGACAGATTAGAAACAACCAGGAGCAGAACTATGAGGCTTCAGTTACAGCCTGGTTTATTATCATGTAAATACAGGGATTACATGTACATTTACTCAGCTGTGGTTCTTTATTATAAATGTGTATGTTTATGTGCAGGTGTTTACCCAGAAATACCTGAAGGCTCTCAGCTGGACTTTTCTGCTCTCAAAGAAGAGGTAGGACTCCAACTCCTATGATGGATGAAAGAAAGAAAGAAAATGAAAAAATTAAGAAAAAAAAAATAAAAAAATAGAAATGGACAAAATAGTGAAGAAAAAAAATCAACTTGATAAACAGATAATAAAAGCCACAAATATAAGAAAGAAAATATGTCTAAAAAAAAAAAAAAAAAGGAACAAAATTGACAAATATAAGCATTGGCAAAAAATAAGCAGCAAAATTGATGAAAAATTATCAAAATAGATGAGAAAATAAAGCAGAATAAACATAAATAAGTAGTATGATGACCAAAATAAAAAAAAAGAATAAAGTTGGACAGACTTTATTGATCCCAAACTAAGAAATTGTAGTGCAGCAGCAGGATGACAGATGGTAAAAATAGAACACAAGAATAAAAAAAAAAAAAGAACACAAACGCAAACCCATTTTGCAAAATAAATTAGAAGTAGAAGAAACAGAATTGGTTAAAAAAAATGTGGACAATCAAACATTAAGGTGCAATAATAAAGTGTAATGTTCAAAATGAAACAGAATTTTAGCTTAAATAACATTAAAGTACGAAGTTGAAATCAGTTGAAGACCAGTTTAAACATCAGACAGGTGTTTGTGAAGTTTATTGAACAGTGTAATGGAATGTGAAAATGGTCTTGTCTGTGTGTGATTGGCAGGGCGAGTGGCTTCTCCTTTTCAATTACCTCATCCCCTTCGCCGAGCTGCTGGACCAATCAGGACAGGCGTTGGACTGTGAAGGGGGCGGGGCCAGAGTCAACATTAAGACTGAACAGGTGAGACGGTCAGTGTATGTGGGTCATCCATCGGCTGTTGTGCAGATGTTTGTGTAACTGGTCTTCTGGTTCCTCCTCAGATCTGTAAATTCCTGGTTTCTCTCAGTAAAGACTTCAGCTCCTACTACAACAGAGTCCACGTCCTCGGGGTGAGCACAAAGCTGTCCACAGAGACGAAAACTGCCATAAAATCATCAGAAATCAATACTTTCTCTGCTTTTTTCTGCATGATTCTCTTAAACCACTCCAGCTCTGCTCAATAATTTCAGATTTTAAACCTTTAAATGCCAGTAGTAGTGCATTATGTCACTTCTTTTATTACAAAACAACACAAAAGATGAGACAATTTCCATATATAAGATTGTGGAGAACCTGACCAATAAAATAAGAACATAATAACTGATTCATAATGTCAAAAATGTGAAAAAGTTAAAATGACTGAAAATATTGACATCTACAAACCACCCTTTAAAGAAATGAGAATAACCTGTAATGTCTTAAGAAAAATACGCACAATTGTACCAATATTCTGCCTCAGTTAATCTTTTCCACATGTGAATTATAATGTCCACACACACACACACACACACACACACACACACACACACACACACACACACACACACACACACACACACACA
>JAQQZY010000027.1:1585455-1598394 GCA_030068375.1 Ostorhinchus rueppellii | reverse complement strand
ACACACACACACACACACACACACACACACACACACACACACACACACACACACACACACACACACACACAAATAGACTCCACTTCCCTTTTATGATAGTATTTTACTGGTCTAACCCACTTGAGACCAAAGTAGGACTTCATGTGGCCCCTCAACTAAAATGACTGATTGTTAATATCTTCAGTGTTGTTTTTGCATTTCTCCAACTCTTTAGTGACCGGTTTGGGCACCCGGGCTGTATCTTTGACACCCCTGTAGAGTGTCAATATGCCAGTAACTCTGTTCAGTGTTTAAAAGTTTTTATGGATAATGTTAACTTTTGACATGACACATGAGTGATGTATAAATTCAACACTGGCCTGTGTTAACGTACAGTGTTAATATTAGTATTTTATTGGTCTGATCTACTAAGTCATATTGGAACTGAAGTGATTTTGACACCATTGATTGTTAATATCTGCATTGTAAATGGTTGTGTTTCACAAATTCATCCTGTGGGCCAGATTGAACCCTTTTATGGGCTGGTTTTGGCCCACAGGCCGTATGTTTGACAGCCCAGGTCTAGACTTTAAGCTCCTGTTTGATGAAATCATTGTTCTGTTCTTTCCTCCAGGAGCCGCTGCCTCACCTCTTCAACCAGATGTTCTGTCGTCTGTATCTCCTTCGAGCGCTCAGAGAGTTGTACCACAGCGCTCTGGAGACCCTCAACCTGCCCCCCATCAGGCAGCTATAGCAGCCCCGGGGTCAAGTGTCATTACCCATGATTCATGCAGACTGACTAATGCACATTCAAATCCATGGTCCTTCCTGCAAAAATATGCTCCAAACTTTGTCTAAAATACTTAAAAGCTTCTGCGTCTCAGACAGAGCAAATGCATATTTCCGCTTTATTTTTGTTCCTCCAGTGGAGTTCAGTCTCAAAAACACTGTCTGAAGATAAAAAAGGATGTGGATTTTGTACTGAAATGAATAACAAAGAGTCTTATTATCATTAAGTTTCTGTTCGAGTTTGCTCAGAGTACAGGGTTTCTACCAGTAAGGCTGTATTTTTAGGCCTTAAAATAACCCCAGTAAGACTTTGACAGGTCTTAAATATTGATTACAGCTGCATATTGTCACTATTACATATATTTTTATTTCAAATCAGGGTCTAATACCGACATAGGTGAGCTGTTGAAACCAGGACTAAACCTCTGGATCAGCAGAGCTCTTTTAAGGTTAAATATGTAACATTTCTCACTTGTGTTTGTAAAAAGAAGGTTAAAACTCTGCCTACTTTTCAATCAGCCAATGAGGAAACGAGCAGAAATAGTCAAAAGCAAATATCTTTAGTGAAGAAAAATCCTGCCAAGTAGAAGAATCAAATATTTTCTGATTGTTTCACTGCAGTTATATTCTAAAACTAAGGTATTTTTATTGCTCTGCTGGGATTGGCTGAAGGTACAGACCCATGGGTTAAAGGTCGACTCCCTAAACATCCCAATTAGAGGTGAAAACTGAGTATTATTAACATGAGTTTAAATATAATCTTTTTAAGACAATTTTACATATTTTGCCTTTAACAGAAACTTGATAAAAGTCTAAATCCAAAGAAAACGTGGATTAAAATGGTTTTACGTTGTCTGGTCTTAAAACGCTCTTTCATAGTGAGATCAGAAACCAAGGGGTTAAGAGTCTGAATTTTCACCGCAGTCTTTTTTTTTTTGTAATGATCTGATGTAAATACATTATTTCAGGGGTGTCAAACATATGGCCTGGTCCCCCAAAAGCCTGTGGGATGAATGAAGGACACTGACAACATTAATAATAGTGTCTGAGCCGTTTTAGTTCAGGTAATGACAACCCCAGATTTGATCCTTGGTTTCATGTGAAAAAAGCTAAATTACGTTTAAAAAAAAAAGGAAAAATTATTCAACTTTTCACAATAAAATGAGAATAACCTGAACAAATATGAACCTGAAATTTCTAAAGAAAAAAAGTGCCATTTTGCCAATATTCTACCTGTTATAATCTGGAATTTGTGTTGTTAAAAAGCTGAGACATAATATTGAAATTATACGATGTTGTATTATGGCCACATAAGAAAACATAAACACTGCTAATATGAGAATAAAGTGATAAAATATTGAGATAAAACCTGTAATTTTATGAGAATAAAGCCATAATATTACGAGAATAATGTAATTTAAAAACAGGCAGGAAAAGTGTTGCCATTTACAGAAAAAAGTCATACACACTGGTCTCATAATGAAGAACCTTGAACATTTTGTGAGGTTCTACTTTCATTTGGGGTTTATGCACAAAGGCCAAATACTGAGCCTATTAGCCCCGCCCACCATCAACACATTAGTATTGGTCGTCTGCTCCAACAGAAGTGAAAGTTAATACGTCACTTGTTGCGTTCGCTGTAACTGAAAACTCTGTCATCAACAAGGATTAAGGCTTACAGTTTATATAAATTTTGATTTTTTATCGCAGTATTGCGAATTTATTTTCAAAATATTACGACTTTAATCTCATAAAAGTAGACATTATTTTCATTTAATTACGAGGATCTTTTTTTTTAAACTACGACTTTATTCTCATAATGGTATGACTTTAATAGTCATAAGTGTTTTTACATTTCTTGTGTGACCCTAATACGCTGTTATAAAACTGTCCTTATTTTTCTGAAGAAATTTCATGTTCATTATTCACACGTTCATAATGTAATTTTATTTGTTTTTCACCTTAAAACACTTAAATATATTACTAGACTGGCCCACTTCAGACCAATGTGGCCCCTGAACTAAAATGAGTTTGATATCCCTGCGTTAAATGATCATGTATAAAACTAAGGCTACATTCACACAGCAGGTCTTAACGTACAATTTCTTTTGTTTGGGTGAAATCCCATTTTCTTGTGTGCTCGTTTATATTGCACATTAACCCATAAAGACCCAAATGTCCACCTTTAACCTAAACCATCTACTGATCTAAACTATTTAATACCTGTTGATCCATTAATCCTAACAATACATATCAATATTTGGTGTCAAATACAGTTCTTCATCTTTTCATGGTCATCAGATATGATCATATTTGGATGTTCAGAGGCTCCGTAGTTACCATGGAAACACAGTCGTCTTCTACAACATTGGGTCACCAGTAAAACCCATGACAGATTGGACTGAAAAAGACACTTTTTGTTCAGTTTTCTCGGTTTTTGATATAATAGCCATGAACTTTAATCTGAGCTTTAATGAGCATCTACATTATTAGTAAGTTAAATATAGAAAAATACCTGATGGTCACTGAAAAAAAAAACAAGATACAGAGGATTATGTCAAAATAAAAGATGATAAATCACTTAAGAAAAATTAAATATAGTGTAAAAAATATTTTTGGAATTGCCACCAAGTAGCACTGAGTCTTTATGGGGTAAATGCAACCTGGCCGTTCAGACTAATGTCCCATTGTAAAATATCAGATCTGTATCAGATTTAGGACCACATATGAAAGTGGTCTGAGTCAGATTAGAGCTGTTTAAACTGTGTGGAGCAGATCACATACAGGTGATCAGATCTGGACACATTTACCTGCATCTGAACACAGCCTTGCACTGACCTGAGGAGCTGCAGATGCTTGATGGATGCGTTGATTGTCCGTCGGCTGCTTTTGCGCATTTGGCGGCAGGTTCCAGGTTCTTCACGTTTAGCTCTAGTGAGTTACTTCTGAAAAATCAAAACAGCAAGATGTTGAATGAAAACTGTTTTTCTTTTTTACATTTACACCCATCCTTTTCCATTTATACTTCTGATTCCTGAAGTCATTGTTCTCTCCCAGTGAAACGACATTAACCTGCCTCTAAGTGTTTATGACTATTTACTGGAAAATCTTATAAATAACCAAAACAGAGATGTATTGGACCCTAAAACACTGCCTTCTGGCTTCGCCTTCACCTCATTTCACGTCTATATTCGTGTCGTAGTCACTGCCTGGAAATCAAACCCACTCTGTTTAATGTTCACCTGTATTTGTCCACACATCCAGTATTTATTGTTGAATTGTACAGAATATGTATTCAGCTTATGAGTCTTAATCGCTATGTCCTTGTTAGATTATAATTATCGTCCAAACCTTTCTATTAGTCACAGCTCGACATAAATCCAACATGAATCACAAAACACACGGGATCAGACTTTGTAAATGAGCAGCATTTAGGTGAATGTGCCATAATGTTCAGAAATGCATGAAACGGCATCAAAGTTATATAAATATATGAAGAGTTTTATGCCAAAAATGCTATTTATACATTTAAGGTAGAAAATATTGACCTGAAGTGGATCTGAAATGTTGAATTTATCGCCATCTGTCTGTTCAAATGTGCCATAAAATGCTTTAACTTTTAGCAGCAGGTTAAGTTGAAGGTTTGTGCTTTTTTTTTTTTTTTTAACAGTGATTATCGATCTGATGTGGGAACAAAGTAACTGAAATACTCAACTCACTTTTCACTGCATGAAATGTCGTTTGTCCCCAAGTGGTGCTTTTTTATTTTTCTTTATTGTTGAAAAGGGAAGGAGATGTTTACGAATCTGTGGATTTTATTCACTGTTAACGTTCACTGTAATAAACCCCGAATTAAAGCAGGAGATGTACAATAATGAGCTGTAATGTGTTGTATTTCACACTGAACCAGACGCAAAAAAGATGGTGGTTCCAGTCAACACTAACCCCGCTCCTTGCACGTATTGTAGCTTATTTTGGCATCGATCCAGCTGAAGGTAGTATAGACATAAGTCACTTTTCCATTGACCCTAAAATATCCCAAGTATAACGTGCAAATCAAAATTTACCGAATGGAAAAATGACAATTTCGCCAAAACTCTTGTTTTTCGATTCGAGGATTTTTTGCTGGCAAGAGGTGGTTTTTCAGGTGTTGCAGAATTGATATATTACACAAAACTGCAATGTAAAGAACTTTTTTTGTAAATAGTCATGTGAATAAAAAATAAAATAAAAAAACCCGGATGCTGACAGACGTTACATTATAGACATTAAGAGGAGAAGAGTTTTAACAGAAACATGGTGCGGTATGTGTGGACACACCAGGAAACTGAATAATTTTATAATTTTGTACAAGATAGAGGGGTAGTATATAATAATAATAATAATAATAATGACTACATCTGTAAATAAACACCATATTTACGTTCATGTTTAGGGAATGACTTGTAATCTTGTGATAATAAACACCTCATCGCATTTTTAGGGATGGCTCCGATCCAGTATCGGTATCGGGTTCCGATATCAACATAATTCACTTGATATCGGACAATTCACAGCTGATGTTTTATCACAGTCCGAAAGATTTCTTTACAGACTATACTACACAAACAAGTGGGAGCTATGGAATGCTATCCTGCTGACAATTTATTTTCTGGACCTTTGTGCCATTACTGTTTTTTTTTTTAAACTAATGATTTGAATAAATTAGTTCATAATTATTCAAGCTTTCTATTCTTTGATGTGTTCTTTATCCCTCTTATTCCAAATGCTGCCGTGATGACAGGAGCAGATGGTAGATAGCCTATGTTTAAATGACCATAACTCAGCGATCATATATGCTATCAATGTATTTCCAACAGATTCAGAAAGCTCAGAACTGTAGCTTTGCGCTGATATATGATACATTACAGGAGACAACAGTAAAAGCACGCAAACGAAAGATAAATTAGGGTATGTTCAGTGGTAGGCTATTGGGTAGTTTATTCTTTCCATACATTTGTAAATAATAGTATTAGATGTAGGCTACATAATATGGTTTTATACCATTTTGTTCTGATTCTTTTGTAGGGCCCAAGAGTGCTATAATAGCTTTGATTCAGCTGAGGTATAAGAAAAATTGCTGCAGCTCACTAAAAGAAAGAGAAGACCTCCATCTAGATTTGTAGATTAGGAGGATCAGATTCCTATTGGCTAATAGTTAAGAGGTCCTGAAAATTCCTATAAGAGTTACAGATTTTCTCAGTGGCTTTGGTGCTATTCTCACATCACTATTAACATTTGCACAGCAGTTAGTGAATTCCTCAAAACAATTAGTGCAAACTGCAAAACCTAGTGGATAAACTGCAAAAGCATGACATTTGATATCTAGTTCAATAATTTTGTATGTAATGACTCAAGTAATGAAATGAAGACTATTAGTTTTATTGGGAACGACAATTCAGCATCCATAAGTATAATTAATTTTGACTGACAGGACATAAGCAATGATAATGTATGATCACTTTCATTCTGATCAGAGAGAAAAACCAAAGCGACTGAGAAAAACTGTAATAAAGGTCTATTTGTCATTATTTTAAAAATCATGATAAAATCAAAATTGTGATTTTATCATTTAAAAAATGGGATCAGCTGCGGCTGGATGGAAAATATACACAAATTAATACCCATGTCATTACGAAACTGCTTTCACAATAAAATGACACCAACAGCGGCAATTTGTGATGACGTTGAACATGGAGTGTAGTACATAAAATGGTCACTAGAGGGCTCACAGGACTCTGACAGTGGGCTACTACACCTGTCACAAAGGGCAACTGAAAACACAATGAAAAACATTTGCAGAATAATAGTCTACGTGCAGAGATTTAACACTTGGCCAAATAACTAAACAAAACATCACTTACAGTTTCACATGTTTCTTTTGCTTTCCATGTTGTATCTTCATCACCATCTGGACCACCTAGCATTAATGAACATGTTAATGTGGTTCAGTTTATACTGTCTGCACTGTTTTATTGGGAAACAATGAAACACCACAAATATATGGCAAGTGAACTGATGAATGAAGCTGAATATAAAGTAGAAATATGAGCTGACTGATATCATGGACTTTACAACAGAACAACACAACAACAGGCTAGTGATGAACATCTGGAGTTAGTTCTTCAGTACTGAGTTAGCCTTGAGTTAACCTTTAACCTTAAGAAAAAATGAGACTACAACTGAACGCAGCAGCTCCAGATAACGAAGGGAAATCAAGAAGAGACGTTTAACACAGAGTCTGATCATAAACCCTTACTGTTAGCTGACATTTAATATAAGAATTTAGACAAACACATTCTGTATCAATGGAAAATACCAAACATTTAGAAATAGTTGAGTTTTAAACTCAGTCTAGGCTTAAACTTGTCTCAATATTAAAGTCCAAGTTAAAGTAGGAGGGTGGAGTGGATCTGACATCTAAACACCAGCTCAACATCCTTGGAACATTTGGAAAGGAAAGATTCTTCATCCAGGAAACTAATTATTTATGTGGACTCAGGTTAAATTCAGTTAGATCAATATGTTGGATTGAGGTGATTATATTCACAGCTCAGTTTGCTGGATCACACTTCTAATTGTTGCTGTAACAGATTCTATATTTCTGGTCATCCATACATATAAATAATAATGACACTTTGACATTTCATACAAAAATAACAATGTGCTTTACTTTTTTGCAAAACATTACATTTTAAATTCATGGGTAAGAATAATAATTCTATTTTAACATTAAAAATATAATTTGAGTTAAAGAGCTTCTACATCCTGGTGTATTAACCATTACAAAAACATATAATAAATTGATAATGATGTAATTATCAATGCTGTTGATTTAGGGCATCTGTGACATAAACCTTACATTGGGTGGTGGTCTAATAAATATATTAAACATTGTAAATAAATATGTATTTATGCTTTTTTTTTTTTTACTGTAGTAGGTCTTTTTGACTTGTTCATTTTATTAGCAGTTGATAAGCTGTAAGTGTGTCCAGCCCTGACATAACTGCACTCAAAAACCCTTTAGCCCTTGTAGGTGAACACATCTGATGTCATATGTGACACGACCTGCCTTTATACCCAGAGCCTCAACAAAGAGCAGCAGTGACACCTAGAGGACAAACAATTCAACTGTGGATATAGTTTCACATCCCAGTATTATGCATCAACAGTTGGACTTCAACTGTGTCTAAGTGTGTTTTCACTCCAGCAGCCTTTGTTTTAGCCTTGAGCTGGTTTATTTGGGCAGGTGTGAACACAGTTATTGCACTTGATCAAAACAACCAGAACAAGCAAACTCTGGAAGGCTTCATTTATGATGAGAATGCAGACCGCTTTATCAGGTCAACTCCACAAGTTTGAGTTAAATAACTCCTGTATCTTATAGCTCAGAACTTAACAACTGGACCATTAAAACTTCTGTTTGTGAAAAATGACAAATTCAGAGCAGACTTATAATGGATGTATATTTCAAATAACACCATCCTATTATTAAACTAATTCATGTTTCTACACTCACAACAGTAGCATTTACGTACAACAATACAGGGACTTTCCAGTGTCTATAACATGTCAGTGGAAACAAATGTGAGTAAAGTCCATAGTATTTGTGTCATCTAAATACTGAGGTATTATGAACAGGTCCTACAGATATCAGTCAGGTCTTCCCTGTGTCCTTTCTCTGGGGTTCTCTGTCTGCAGGTGAGGCTGACACAGTCCAGTCTCCGCCCATCGGCCTGTTTCCACACTTCTGCTCAACCGACTGTTCACACACAGCTTTAAAGAAACTCACACTTTAGCTCCAGTGGCTTTACTGTCAACAGCCTGCAGTAGTTGGCCCTCACACAGTCCATCTGAAAATGGGACTGACTGGAGTTGACAAAGACTAGAGGACACGTTACCTTCACTGGTCTGGGTCCAGTCCGGTCCGGTCCAGTCGTGGTCCACCGGCCCCTCTCCTTCCTCGCCTGGGTCTGTCAGCCGACTCCCTCCTCGGACAAAAGGGGAGGACAAGAAAAGGGACCCTTTATGACAGTTCCACTGTGTGCGGTTTTCTGTCCATTTCATTGGATAATGCTGTGGAAAAACACAGAGGCTTCAACTCATTTAACGGTTCCAAAGCTCCCAAATGGTTACCTAACTTACAATAGATTAGCATTAGCTGACAAGCTAACCGAGGTAACGGAACCAGCGGTAAATAGTCAAATATTAATGACCTTGTCCTCATAAAAATAATTGGAAAGTATGGAAAATATAATACGATACAAATAAAAGAGAATTATGTCTCTCATCGCTGTTATGAATCCGTCTTTTTGTCATCCCCGGTGATTCAGACAGTTACAAATCCCACAATGCATCTGTACATTTTTTTCCCGGGCTTTACTGTACAGTAGTGACCATAGACATGACAGCCATGTATCCCACAATGCATTCGTGTCACTTCTGTTTAATGCTAAAGTAAAATGCTTTGAATGCTCATTCTTTGGTTGAAACACACAACTAGTACAACACAGAAGAGAGGAGTTAAAGTTGGACATACATACCTTAGAAATATGCAAAACAACATACGAGTCCAACTCGTCAAAATGAACCTCACCAACGTCTGCACATGATTCTGATTAAATCTGATTTTGTTAAATGCAAATAAAATACATTATCAAACTAAGCTAAAAACAAACAAAAAAAAGACCCTAGAATACAAAATGGCGGACATTTAATTAGGTCATGTGACTGGTTCAGTTTCCACCAGATTTCACACATGTTGGTCAAATTTGTGTACTGTAGAGGTGTACCTTTAGGGGACAGTATTGTGCCTATGTGGACACGTTTAGGCTAAATTCAGATCCATTTTAGGTCAAATACAGAGAAATAATATCAGCAGATACAACAGAGGCTCATCCACACACTGACGAGATCTAATTGTTGTTTGTTTGCCCCGTTGCATTGTGGGTATGTGACATTTTGCTCAGTTGTATTGTTTTGTGTGCGGGGGTTCAGCAGGGTTATTGTGTCTGTGTGGATGAGGTTAATGTGTAGGTATGATTATGTTTATCTGTCTCTTTATGTTTATTTTTCTGTAATGCACACCATGAGCGAAAGCTGAAGGCTGAACAAGGCCTCACCTGTTCACCTGTCAATATCAGTTGGTCAGGATTTATTGCCTCTTACACTTTCTTAAAGTTAAAGTACCATCTACCATTACCTTCCTGCCAATCTTCTACTGTATGAAGTCATAAACCTGCTGTATATGGGAGAATATAACAACATCAATCAAAAAAGCACTTAATGTCCAATTTGTATGGGAGCCGGCGTTTTGTATATTAGGAATTAGTATGAGAGGAGGACTGATAGCTCTTTTTTTTCTTTATTTCTCTTTTGTAGTGTATGTGTTTTGTTTTGTTTTTATTTTTTATATTTGATGGTCATGTTTTTACTGATTTTTTTTTTTTATAATTCGATCTTTCTATCTTCTATCTATCTATTACTGGAAAATGTTTAATGGGTGAAAAGAAAGAAAAAAAAAGTGGATTTAAAAAACTGCTGTATATGGGGACTAAAACCAAGTGGAGAACCATGTCCCTGAATCATTCAGTTGTTTTTTTTTAATGTATTTTTTTTTTATTTGCACATATAGATATAAACTAAAACAAATACATGTACATATGTCTCTTGGTAGAGAGGAGGGTGTGAAAATATGCAGGTGAAGTCAGAAACCCGAAAGGCTTCTAGAATGATCTCACCTTGGCCTAGTTGTGTTTTAAACAAGATAAAGAATTATACCATCATTGAAGTAGAAGGATAAATAAAAATGACATAAAAATAAATAAATCAATAAATGGTGGTTGTATATTTATAAACATAATTTATTCCATTAACATTAAGATTAAGCGGAATGAGTAATAATGATAATGCAATAATAATGCTAGTTGTCGCAGTAATACTAAATACATAGATAATAAATCAGTAGATACATGGGAAAAATAAGATTCCGAAGGGGAAAAAACCCCCATATGGCTAAGTTAAGTTCAAATATCACACAAAAAAGAAAAATTCAAACAAAACGTATGGCACATGGCAAACCTGTGGCAAAGTGAACAGTCAAACCCAGTTTTACTGTTCAGTCAATTTGACAATAGTGTCTTTTCGAATAGAGCCATGGAGGAGGGGCTGTTGGCTAGGGTGTGGTGTTCATTCCATAATAGCGTCCCTCTGTATTTGATATTGTGTTGTCTTCTAGTGGTATTACATTGGGGTTGGTGCAAGTGACCTGCTGGTCTTGTTGCATGCGAGTGAAAACTTGAATTTAAGCAAAAACAGTGTTGAAATGGTTTTGAGAATACAGCTCTAGACCAAGACCCAACTATTAACAACGTCTGGATCCAAGAAACTCTGCTCTCACAGTTTTTTTGTGGGTGGTTGTGGCTCAGTTGGTAGAGCAGGTTGTCCAATGACTGAGGTGTTGGCGGTTCAAATCTTGGTTCCACTGTCAAAAGACACTGTGCTCTACAAGTGCAGACCACTTAAAACTCCCAGAAGCTGAAGTCCATAAATCCACTCCTGGTCCAAAGTTTGTAACGGTAAAGGGCAGAACTGATATGAACATTTATGGTCCAATAAATATTTGTCATTATAAAGCCATATCAGCTTACCTTTGACGTAGTCCTGCAGGTTGGGACTGGTTTATGGTTTTACTGGTCACCTTTTTGTCTCAGACACATGAGACAGAAAAAGGAGAAGGAGCAGAGGCTTTGAGCACCAGGACAGACTTGTTGCTGCAGATCAACACAGAGCTTTGTCTCTAAAGAGACGCCTTCAGACAGCATTCAGCTACAGTAAGTGGAGCTTCGTCAACTCGTCTGTACATGGGTTTAATTCACACAAACAGGATCAGACCAGACTCTGCTGGTTTTAGCTTCAGGCTGGTTTTGGTCTCACATGTATTTGTTCAGTCCTGATCCAGTTTCTCTGTACAAATGTAATTATCAATTAAACTACTTTAATGAATTCACAGATGTAAAGTTACCGGTAATAAACGTCTAAAAGTGGAAAATGAAAAATCCTAAACTGATCCATTACTGAAACTTGACTGTCGATGTCTGTTCATAGCTTGTTAGTATCTGTTGAATTCAGGTGGTAGTGTTTTGGTTTTAAAGTTCATTGAAAGGTGTTCTCACTGTAGTCCACATCAGTCAGACACTGCTCGATCACAGAAAACGCATTGATCTGATTGATTTTTTCATTCTTCTGGATAAACTTCATATACATAAAACTAAAATGTCCAAAATGTCCCCATCATTTCAATTATTTTTAATTGAACTGAAATGTATTTTGAGTCTAGTTTATTAAATCTAATAAAAAGTGTTTATCAGCTTTTCAGGTTTACTATAATTACCTTGAGTAAATTTGTTTGTCACTTCACAACTGATGATTACACATCGCACAAAGGTTCAAGACCAGCACTGTAGCTTCCCTCAGCATTAATTTTACAGCAGCTAGAGTTTGACTGGTGTTCATCGTCTTTATTAAATCCATACACCATGAAACTAAAAACATACAAACAATTCCATCCATTGTAACAAAGTTCAAATCAGTTCAAACAAGCAGCATCTATAAGTTATAATTTTGCACTCCCTTTAAGTTATTATATGAGGTATGAATTATAATTAAAATGTAGCAGACAATTACTTCGCTTCACCTCCCAAAGGGTGCAAAGTGTGATGGTGACGGACAGACCTCCGTTTGCTCACTGCTTGTGATCAAATATAAATATCAAAATACAATACAATTAATGCACACGGAAATAGAAATAAAACCAGAATTAAACCGATAACAACTTTTGCGACATACCATACAACTGTCCTGCATGCACACACAGAACTCCTGGTGTCAATCATTCAATCAAAACTGGCATGTGATGACACACCTGACCTTTTCATCACTTCTGGGGCACACCACTCAATCACAGAATGTTGCAAAAAAACAAAACAAAAAAAACCAAAACTCAAAACAAACAAAAATTAAAGCCGCAAGCGGCGATAAAGGGCCCTCCACCTGCGGCTAGAGGTGGGGCATATCGTCACCCGATCCCGTCGTCCTTTTCTTTTTGTCCAAGTCAGATGCACAGCCCCATCA
>JAQQZY010000027.1:1563914-1574359 GCA_030068375.1 Ostorhinchus rueppellii | reverse complement strand
TCAGCCCTGTGATGAACTGGCGACTTGTCCAGGGTGTACCCCGCCTTCGCCCTTAAGTAGCTGGGATCGGCTCCATGTGACCCCCGTGAGCCTAGTGAGGATAAAGCGGGTATAGAAAATGAATGAATGTAGTTTTTCCTGTTGTTCAGACTTCACATATATCAGATTGATTTTAATACTGAGACAAGTACATATGTGGACTTTAGAACTATAATAAAACTACAAACAAAATGTTGGAACAGGGCTTTTATTCAGCTCTGTGTTTCTCAGTCTGTTACTATTACATTTTTTTATTTCACAAATTTGCTCTAAGCTAATTATGACACATTAATTATGACATGCCAGCACACACTACTGCAGAAACTGATGACGTGAGCTTTAATAATGTTGAATCAGTTTAGAATAAATTATCGCATTATGAACTCTTCTACATTCATTAACAGAATGAGGTCAGACGTATAATTACGTCATTAGTCACATCTGTGGGTCATTCCTTCTTTATAGTCTCATTAAACTGATACACACATGGTGTCATCGCTCCTCTTTCTGCTGGTGTGGACAGTTTTTCATTTTCTCCGTCACTTTGTGGATGTTCAAAGCGGACCGGGGTACCGTGACCGTGCTGTGACGTCACCTACTGTGCGGTGAGGATCTCCGTCAGGACGCACCGGAGGAGCGGAGCCGAGCGGAGCAGCAACATGGCTGCAGATTACTGGGAGCCAGAAAGATCCGACACACGGTCAGACTGAACCAAGCCAAAGAGAACCCGGGACGGACCGGGACAAACCCTCCCGGTGAGTACCGACCACAGCCGTGCTTCGTGTTGAGCTGAAAACCGTCGCGCTGTGAAATAACGGTTGTTGTGTTTGTGTAGCAGCAGGTTCAGAGATAAAGCCGCTCCGCCTCCGGTTCTATTTATAACGGACGGTGACATTTACTGAGCTGCAGGAAATAGACCAGACCCGCTCTGCCCAGGTCACTACAAGACCGGGTGCTGTTAGCTTAAACACTCCGGTGGATTTAATTATTTATGTTCAGCAAAATCAGTGTAGGTGTTTCTGTCGCACTGTGACGTAACGTCAGGCAGTGACGTCATTGTAGCAACCGTCCAAACAGCTGTTAGCATGTAGCCGCCAGGTAAATAACCTGCTGCTGTCAGGTGTTAGCATGTTAGCTATCAGGAAGATAAACTAGTGCTGTCAGGGGTTAGCATGTTAGTCACTAGTAATTTGTTGTTATAACATTAACCATCACGTAGATTACCTGTTACTATCAGGTATTAGTACGTTATCCATTAGGCAGATTACCTTTTACTATCAGGTGTTAGCATGTTAGCCATTAGACAGATTACCCTTTACTCTCAGGTGTTAGCATGTCAGCCACCAGGTAGATTACCTTTTGCTATCTGTTGTTCGCATGCTAGCCATCTGGTCGAACACATGTTGTTATCAGTTGTCAGCAGGTTAGCAGTCAGGTAGTAAATATGCTACTGTAAACCTGTTAGCATGTTAGTAATCAGGTAGATAACCTTTAATTTGTCAGGCACATTAGCTGCTAGGTAACTAATCTACTGCTGGTAGTTTGTACCACATTAACTGTTATTTGCAAGATTCTGTAATGTCAGGTAAATAAACTGGTCCTGTCATATGCTTGCATGTTGGCCATTAGGAATATAAAATGTTGCTGCCCGGTGTTATCACCTTAGCTGTCAAGTTAACGAGCTGCTACTCTCAGGTGTTTTAGCTGCTGGTCTCAGGTGTTAGCTGTCAGGTGTTTTAGCTGCTGCTCTCAGGTGTTAGCTCTCAGGTGAATTAGCAGCTGTTGTCAGGTGTTAACAATTTGAGGAATATGGAGCTGAAATAATATTATAATTGTAAGACTGTGCAGTAGTTTATTTTAAGTAACTGGTGAAACACAATATTTTGATATTTTCTATAACATGGGGTAAATGTTTAGTTGTAGGTCAAAGCCATATGCAAGTTTTCACAACCACACATTCGTGTATTTACATGAAGGTCATATTGGGTCTGTTTTGTGCTTGGAGTGGGTCATGTTAGTTAACTACAGAACTAAACTAACACTCATGATAACAGCCTGTACACTGATTTCTAATGTAGAATACTCAGGTCACAGGTTTCTGGAGACAGTATTCATGCTTGCTCATTAATTCATCGAAGACTTTGTTCTACTCCTCTACAGCAGTCACACTGTACTGTAAAAAACCCCCAACATAACAAACATCACATATGCATAATCACATTAATAGAATGTACATGACAAAGACAGGGTGTCCTCTCCTGTTTGATAATGTACAGATGAAAAACACATGAGCAAATTATCCAATAATAAAGCACAACTCCACATCCTACTGAGGCCACTTCCACCCACTGCCTGATCTAAAAAAGCGGTGAAAAGTTGGCAAAAGGCCGAGGGGGGAGGTGTGGATGTGAAGAGGAGATGCTCAAGACAGATATACAGAATCATAGGAGTGGAAGGGTTTGGTCGATTCTTTTTCCACCTAATAAACTAAAATCCAGAGTTTAGGTGTACACTGTATTAAGAATATTAAGAATACAATAAACCCTGAAGTGTCTTTAAACCTAGATTGCTCTTCGATAAAATAAAGGAGCAATTGCATGACTTGGTTTTGGATCTAAACAAAACTGACTGAAGGTGGTCAATTCAGGTGTTGTTTCTGTTTCTTCACTTTAGTTTTGTGTTACACCTGAGTCATATGATGGTTAAGGAAACCCTGGAGGCAGCAGTTGAGCAACATTTTATTACTGTTTGTCAAAAGAATCCGGTTGCTCATAATAACATTGCTTCATTTTGACTCATCTGACTCTAAACACAAGGTTCAGGAGGTGGTGTCATTCTCATCCATAAAATGCTGATTTTTTTTATACATATCCCAAACAGTAATGATGGGTTTTATCCCAGTGGAGTCGAAAAGTTCAGTTTATGGCTGTGTTCTAGTGTTCAGTTAGTCATAAAAATAGGCCTACAGGGTTACCACAGAATTAGATTAATGGACTCTGCGATCCTAATTTGTCATATGATCTGCTTTTAAGACTCATATAATGGATTGATTCCTTTCAGCCAAAAGTTATTTGCATGAACTGCCCACAAGCAATTTAACTAAAACATCCCTGAGTATTAAATGAATGGAGCATTAGTGACACGTCTGTGATTTACTGACAGTTATTGTTCGTTATATAAACTGCAGATACAACCCTGACTGTACTGTCATGGTCTGTGTTAACGCTTTATCAGGCAAGTGACTATTTATGGTAATTTCCACATATATTACAAGACTAACAGTTTTAGTGAGGACAGTGAGGCAACAGTCTGAGGTCCAATGTGGTCTCCAGGGTCTCTAAGGTCCACCTGTGCATGAATATTGAGTGGACCTGCTTTGTTCGGTACCATTATATAATAGTATAATAGTAGTAAGGAATGATGAAGTAATGGTACTAATGTAAGGAATGATGACGTAATGGTACTAATGTGAGGAATGAAGAAGTAATGGTACTAATGTAATGTTGAAGTAATGGTACTAATGGGAAGAATGCTGTTCAAAAGGATCATGTTTATGTGGACAGGGATCTGGACCTGCACACATGGGGGTCTAATGGGACTAAAGGCAGGTTCTAATGGGAGCAAATACATGTTCCTTTCATTGTACATATTTGTTGTATTTTTTATAGTTACCTCTTGGATTTTTATTTTTGCCGTTTATGGGTAAGGAACCAAATACGGTAACTTCATTGACCTTAATTTTCGACATAATACAGGGTTTTTGTGAGTCATTAAAAAGCATTAAAAGCCATTAAACAGATTTTGTGAAAATTAAGGCATTAAATGGCATTGAAAAGCATTAAATACAATGTCCGGAGGCATTAAAAAATTAAATACACTTGATTGAGAAAAACAAAACAAAACCCAAAACAAAACAAAACCATGCTATTCACAATTTATTCTGATTACATAAATATTTAACCATTTTGATTGGAGGTATAGTGTGATGATTGACAAGTGGAATTCTTTAACTGACTACAATGCAAGTCAAAATGCAAGTTTCAGCAGAAGTGATTGGAGGAGGAACTGTTCAGAACCTGGACAGCCCGTGGACAGTAAATGTATATATAAAACTATATACAAAACTGTATCTGCAGTTGGAGGTGGGTATTAAATTGGTTTAAAGTGGCATTAAAAAGCATCAGATTAGATTTGCTGACACCTGCAGAAACCCTGGAATAAAAAAAAAAAAATTGAAAAATCTCACAAAAACAATAAAGTCTTGTTCTGTCCCCATTAACACTGTAAGGTTGAAATGTTGAATTTCAGATGATTTCTATGAGTGAGCTATAAATGGTTAACATAGGCCTGATGTCCTGCATTCACCTGGACAGCAGATGGAAATTAGCTCCTCTGCTAAATCTGGTGCATGCATCTTGTTCTTTGTAGCTAATGCCACTACGCACTTAAATAGAAGTTCTTTACTGTCACTATACAAGTACACTGAGATGTAGTTTGGAACAGCCCACAGATGCATAGATAGTATAATATTAAATAAAACAGAATAGAATGAGTAAAGTAAGCAATATATACAATACTGTCCTGTAACTAAAGAAATACTTAATAAATACTAAATACCTGTGTGCAGGTGTGCTGTCCAGCCTGGCTGCTCCGCCCCCCTCAGCATCGCGGCCTCCCCTGCCCCCTCTCATGGAGAGGATGAGGAAGATCAAACGACAGCTGTCACTCACACTGGGGAGGGGAGGGGCCGGGGGAGGGGACAGAACGCTCAGTGAGACCATCAGCCAGGAAGTGACATCACACAGTGACTCAGGTAACCCCGCCCTCTGAAACACAGCTCACCCCAGTCCAGGGGGTAACTGGATCCACTTCCTTCCACATTCCTGATTGGTCCACTTCATCAAGTGGACTGAAGTGTGACATCACTCAGGACCGCTTCCCTCCGGTTTAATCTTATATGAGTAGGTTTTAGTTTATAGGGGATGAAAGTGAACCTCAGGAGGAGGAGCTTAAACTGTGACTCAGTTGATCATGTGACATTTTGATTTCTGACCAGGAAACTCGTGTACAAAAAACTAAAATCACAGGCTGTGTTTGAAATGGCATACTGACCCGAACCAAGAAAACAGAATGTGACAAATCTGAAACATACCAAAGATATCCAGATGTATACAGCACTGGGACATTTCACACTACAACTCGAGCCATGGAATATGATGTTTCCCAAAATGCATTATGGTCATCAGTCATGTCTGATGTCAGGGGTAGTGTGCACATGCCTTCAGAAAAAACAAAACAAAACAAAAACATATGCTTCCTTCATGAAGGTGAGGCAAGGGCTATTGTTTTTGGTTTGTATGTTTGTTTGTTTACACTGTGGCAGCAAAACTATTAGCTGAATTCAGACCAAACTGGGTTCATAGATTGCCAGTGACCCAGAATAGATCTCATTGCATTTTGGGAAAAGTAGGTCAAAGTTTCAATTTTTTAGGAATTTTTTCAAATCTTTTTTTTCCCTCCCATTTCCTTATAATGGTAAAATTTCAAATATCTAAAAAACATCAATTTTGTTTCAATTTACTTCAAACTTGGTATATATATATATATATATATATATATATATATATATATAAACACACAGAGAGAGAGAGAGAGAGAGAGAGACACATTTAATATGCTGACATCAGGACATGCATAGACATAATGACACCAGCAGGATCAATGTCAAAATAAGCTACAATACGTGTGAGGGGCAGGGCTTGTTGCGCCTGGAACCACTTATTTATTTTGTATAGCCCAATCCACACCATTAATCACAAATATCCAGTTCAGAGCTGAAAATAATCCACATCCTTTAGAAGTGCCATATATTAAAGGAATGTAAATCTGACAATAGAACTCCTCCATGTTGGGAAGAAAAATGACATTTTAATTTCAAATTATTCGAATTTTAACAGTACAAAGATAAATAGGTTTTATCTGTATCATATTGTTTTTACCTTGTAAATCTTCATCTGATTTAAATTTGAATAAAACATTTTGTTAAAGTGAAGTGTTTTCTGTTCACTTACCAACATATACCTGAACGTAGACCCAATAAAATACATTGTCAGAGTCAGTGGCTGTCATTCTTTTTTTTAAATTAGCTGCTGTTTTAATTTTTTGATTTTAATTTTTTTTAAGCTAGCTGCCGTTTGATTTTTTTAAACTAGCTGCTGTTTCTTTTTCTGTTTTAAGCTAGCTGCTGTTTGATTTATTCAAATTCCTCCTCCATGGACAAAGTGGGCTGGTTTGGGCATGAAATAGACTGGGCTGACAAGGGGCCCACTCCGGCCCTGGATTAGGTCCAATGATGAATCATTTTCCTGACTTTGCTGTTGTCACTGTTAATCTCAGCAGTGAAAACACCTAATTTATTTTATTTTTTTGTAACAAGTAATGATACTGTGCATTAAAATGTATGGGAGTAGACTTTATGCAATGGAGTTAGGAAATGTAGTGAATTAAAGAGAATAAAAAACACTCCTGAAAGTACAAATGTATACAGTATTGAAGTATTATTACTTCATTATATACAACACTGGTTAATTCAGTGAAGCTGCTCAGATCAGACCATCACATGTTTACAGATTGGAATAAGACACCTTCAGTGTTTGTCTTTGCTACTCATTTACAAAACAACTATGCTTCATTCTAGGTAACTGTGTAACCATGGTAATAAGCCTGGTAGTCATGTGACCATAGTACACTGCGTTAACCCATAAAGACCCAAAGGTCAACCTTGAACCTAAACCATCTATTGATCTAAACTGTTTAATATCTGTTGATCCATTAATCCTATCAATCCATGTCAATAATTGGTGTCAAATACAGTTCTTCATCTTTTCATGGTCATCTGATATGGCCATATTTGGATGTTGAGAGACTCCGTAGTTACCGTGGAAACTTCTTCTCCAACATCGATTCACCAGTAAAACCCATGGAGTTGGATCAATGACAGTGGATGGACACACTGGGTTTATGTTCAGTTGATGACAGATTGGACTGAAAAAGTCATTTTTTCTGCAGTTTTTGCTGTTTCTGATATAATATCTTTAAACTCTTATCTGATCTGTTATGGACATCTACACAATCAATAAATTAAAATGAGGAAAATACCTGATGTTCATTGAAATAAATGGTTATAAATCACTTAGGAAAGGTTAAATAGAGAGAAAAATTAATATTGGAACTGACACCTAAATAGGATTAGGTGTTTCTGGGTTAATGTTCACATACAGTAAACTGCACAGTGTACTGCAGTAGAAAATATTGCATACACTCAGGGTTCAAACAGGTGCTTGAATTTCAATGTTGTGTTTTCAAGGTCTGAAAAGTGCTTGAATTTCAGTTTAAGTGCTCGAAATTGTGATTTGGGATTTATGTAGTTATTTTTAACATTAACTCAAGTCAAAGCTACTTTCACAGAGGTGATACTTTTAGAAAAATAAAACTATGTTAAAAAAAACAACATTTCCAGGTGTTCTCAGTTCAACCCATGGCACTTTTGATCTTAATCTTTGTCTTGGCCCGATTGTGTCTGAGGAATGCCAAAGTGACTTACCTTTTTTTTGATAAAACTGTGTGTTCTCCTTAAATTTCGAAACTTTTTGTGTTTATGAAACATAATTTTACATGTTCTGACATAATACAGTGTACATTATTGTGATAAAAAGTGAATAAAACAATCCTGACTTTATGTATGTCTGCAGATTTGACCCCAGTGATAAGCTGAAAATGACCTTTAAAAGTGCTGGAGTTTGACCTTGAAAAACATCTATGAGCCCTGTGTACTGCATATAGTATGAGTATATGAGTCAAATCAAATATGAGTATGTGATTCCAAACACAGCCTCAGACGTGATGCATGCAGCATGACTCCCCATCAGTGATCTGATTGGTTGGTTGGAGCTATGATTTTGATTGGTTGTCTGTCAATCAATTAATCAATTTTTTTCTTCTATTGCTACTTGTTTTCTTCCAATTCAACCAATCACTGTCCTCCTTAACTCCTATTTAATCCTCCCTCCACCGTTTTCTTTCCTCCTCCGTCTTTTGTCTCTTATCTTTTCTCCTCCTTTGTTGCTTTTCCTTCCTGATTTTCACTGCTAACCCTCCCCTTCCTCCTACTCCTCCTCCTCCTCCTCCTCCTCTCAGAGGTGGGCTCTATGCGGGGGTCATCAGGTGGAGGTGTAAAGGTCAGAGGAGGAGCAGTGAAGACTGGAGCCTCCTCCTCCTCTGTTCAGGCCCTCCTGCAGTCGTACAGCAGCTCCTTGAGGAGGCCCCGAGGGCTGGGCCGCAGCCTGAGCTCCTACCTGAACCACACCACCAGACTGGGTACAAATACTGCAAACATGTGTACTAGTACTACAGATACACACAAGGGACCTGTACCACACCACCAGACTGGGTACAAATACTGCAAACATGTGTACTAGTACTACAGATACACACAAGGGACCTGAACCATACCACTAGACTGGGTACAAATACTGCAAACATGTGTACTAGTACTACAGATACACACAAGGGACCTGAACCACACCACCAGACTGGGTACAAATACTGCAAACATGTGTACTAGTAGTACAGATACACACAAGGGACCTGTACCACACCACCAGACTGGGTACAAATACTGCAAACGTGTACTAGTACTACAGATACACACAAGGGACCTGAACCATACCACTAGACTGGGTACAAATACTGCAAATACAAAAACACGTGTCTTACAGTACTGGCCGACTATGTAAAAAATACTACATCTTCTGATCCGCATTGGACTTATACTACAAACAGGTGTACTAACATTGAAAATATATGCAGAAAATACTGTAGTACCTGATCTATATTATCAGACTGAGGTATAAAAATCTTATGTGTACAAATATTGCAATGAGTTTGGGTACAATTACTACAAAGATGTGTAATGTCATTGTAAATATACATAAAATACACTTGTAAGACAACAATGCATGGTACAAAAATACAAAGTATGTGTAAATACCTTAAATATATGAAAATATACAAAAAATACTGCAAATGTACAAAAACACTGTAGTTCAAAACAAAGAGTAGAAGGTGTAGAAATAATATAACCATGTATGTTTTATGTGTGTTTTCGTGCGTGTGTGTGTTTGTACATGTGTGTGTGTTTTTGTACGTGTGTGTGTTTGTACATGTTTGTGTGTTTTTGTGTGCGATTACGTGTGTGTGTTCAGAGATCGTCCATGAGGATGTGAAGATGAGCTCAGATGGAGAAAGTGATCCTGCTTCTTCATCAGATGATGTTCAGAGTCCAGTCAGAGTCCGACTGAGGAATAAGAAGATTTCTACTGAGGTAACACACACACACACACACACACACACACACACACACACACACAGGTGGTTTGTACTGAACAGTGTGTTTTCCGTGTTTTAGGACATTAATAAACGTTTGTCGCTGCCGGCTGACATTCGTCTTCCTGATGGTTACCTGGAGAAGTTTAATATGATTGGTCCAGCTCTGTTTGACCAGCCAATCAGCAGGCGGCTGCGCAGGGTCTCTCTGGTACCAGAACCTGTCTCTTATGTCCGTTCTATTCTGTCATTTCTTTAACTGGACTCTAACTGTGTCTGTGTTTGTCTGCAGTCAGAGATTGGCTTTGGGAAACTGGAGACATACATCAAACTGGACAAACTGGGAGAGGTGAGGACACACGTCTGTCTGTCTCCTGTCTGTCTCACATGTCTGTCTCTCTCTCACCTGTCTGTCCGTCTCTCCGTAGGGGACCTATGCTACAGTGTATAAAGGTCGCAGTAAACTGACCGATAACCTTGTGGCTTTGAAGGAAATACGTCTGGAACATGAGGAAGGAGCTCCATGTACTGCTATCAGAGAAGGTACTACAGTACAAATACTACACAAATACTACACTACTAATACTACAAATAGTCGTGTACTGTTGCATTTACATGTTATGGTTTTAAATTCAGGTTAAAACATTTCTCTTTTCTTGTCTGTGATTGAAAACTTGGACCTTATGCATTTCCTGTCACAGTTATTACATAATCATTAAACCACATTTATTTGAAATATTATTGATAATAATTTCCATTTATATGTACAAAAACAGGCAGGTTAAGTGAACTCAAATTCCCATTTTTCTTCTGCTCTGAGTTCAACAGGAGACCAGCTTCATGGTTGTTTAATATTGTCACTTACTTAAAATAATAAAGTTATAATTCTAATGTTTTCACAAACGTAGACAAAACTGGAAGAAATATATGAGTTTATGTTTTTAGTTGTTACAAAAACCTGAAAATTATTTTATTTTAAGGTGACTATATGATTTTGTAACATGGTTGAATATTTCTCAGTG
>JAQQZY010000027.1:1541532-1563814 GCA_030068375.1 Ostorhinchus rueppellii | reverse complement strand
CAGACTCCCAGGCCTCTGGTAGAGGACCCGAGTCTGGAGGAGACACCGCCCAGGTGGGCGAGAGGAAGATTTATATACACATATTTATTTATTTAAAGCATTATTAAACATACTATATAATTAGAATAGAGAATAAAATGGTTCAGTGCAATTATTTGCAACAATCATCAACTTCAGTTTCTGTTTCATGGCAGCCCTACTATATTTTAGTTATAAATTTTTTAAAAAACTTCATATACTTTGTCCATTTATCTACATTTTAATAATTCAGCTTTTATCGTTTTCCTCTGGACATTCTACACTGTAATTCACTCTACAAATAACTGTAATTTCTCTGATATCAGGACACAAATCCCATAAAACTACTAATATTAAAGTATGCTCAGAGTACAAACAGCAGCTTCAGTCCCATTGGGTCCCATGGCGGTGCATTCAGGTGCAGAGTAAAGTGTTGGTCACCTGTGTTGTGCATTTCTTGACTGTGTTTCAGTGTCTCTGCTGAAGGATCTGAAACATGCCAACATTGTCACGCTCCATGATATCATCCACACGCAGAAATCCCTCACGCTGGTGTTCGAGTATCTGGTAAGTGAAAAAATACTCTCCGTGAATGTCCTCGTCAACACAGGGAGCTGAACAATATGTCCTTAAAAGCCACAAAGCCTTTAACTCTATAAGGACTGTTACAACACACCTAGATTTATTTGTTTTTACAATAAGTGTCAGAAAGGTCTCTTTTTTTAATTATTTTGCAGTTTTTCAAGAAAGAACTTAACTTTCAATATCTGTCCATTAATTATTATATGTAATAAATGCTTAAAACTGTGTAT
Source organism: Ostorhinchus rueppellii (assembly GCA_030068375.1). Classification (NCBI taxonomy): domain Eukaryota; kingdom Metazoa; phylum Chordata; class Actinopteri; order Kurtiformes; family Apogonidae; genus Ostorhinchus; species Ostorhinchus rueppellii. Next base: position 1,562,984 of record JAQQZY010000027.1, on the reverse strand, counting down.
TATAGCAAAAAATTACTTGAATTTGTATTATATTTACAACAAAAAAAATGAAACTTTGAGAATTTAGAAATAACATTTCCTCTATTTATCACGTGTTGGTCCACTGTATTTGTTCTAGATCACTGTGTCCATGTTGTTCTTGTTGGTTCTTTGGTGTCATTTGGATCCAGTTGATAGTCTGTGTTCACTTTGTGCCTAGTTGTAGACAGAGCCCCTCATTTCACTGACAAAAACATCCATCATCTGATTCAAACACACACTGAATCTGTGTATGCCCTGGATAGATCTGAATATAGATTTGCACATATATACAAATGTGGCGCCACAGACACACATGGTCTTAAAGGGTTAACTATATTTGACTGATAACACGTGCTGTCACTGGTTGTGAATGTAGTCCTTGTATTTATTTCCACTGTGTATTAATACTTTTTATACAAATATACAGACAGTTATAGAATATTTACAGATAAAGTACAACTATAGAAACCACAAAACTACAGATAAAAACAGTGAAAAAACACACTATCAGAACGCTCCAAAACAGCACTATCACTGTTATATACAATTATTTACATGAATTCACCACTAAAACACTGCATGTGCCAACAAAGATGGGTCAAAGGTCAGAGACAGGCTGGAGATGGCGGATACTCAAAGTGATCAAAGAAAGTCTGAAAAATCTTAAGATTCTTAAGACAAAACCATTTTAGAAACAATGGAATGAATTTTAACTCATTCACTGCCAGGCGTATCTACTGAACAGCTTTGAAATGACGCCAAAACACGTCAATGGCAGTGAATGAGTTAAAAATACTGTATTTATACTTGTAAATAATGTTCTGTGTACTTTTATCAGATGCCCAGTTTATGTGTGACTGGAAACACAGAACATGACAGAGCTGCAGTTTTATACAACACATTTATTCACACTTTAAGTGCTTCTATGTAGTTAGTTCTATGTGTGTTTCTGCTCTGGATAGCTTTCCTCATATAGATTTTCACATTATATATATATTCATGTCCAATAGTGACAATGGGATATTTATAATGTAATTCATGTGCAAACCTTAATCATTTCATGCATTATAGTATTCCGTTATCTGTAAGCTGTTATGTGTTTATTTTATTTTTTTAACCTGCCAGTGGGACTCAAGATGGAAATTAGTCATATTGTTATAATCTTTAGTAACTATGTGTAAAGGTTTATGAATACAAACTGTCCCATTTAAAAAACTAATAAATCATTCATTGATTCTGATATAAATATAGATACATATAATATTTACAGCTAAAATACATCCATCAACAATATAAACTGCAAAAATACAGATTAAAAACTGTGAAAAAAGCTGAAACTTTACAAAAACACACCAAAACACACTAGTAGAACACTAGTCAAACAGTATTATCACCATTATATACATTTATTTACATAATTTCACAGATAAAACCTCACTAAAACGCTGCTAAAAGTAATAAAAATGTTCCATGTCTCTCTCACCGACTGCACTCTACTGCTCTGTGCTCCGCCCACTTCCACCCCTCCCTCTCAGCCCATGCAGACCTCTACCCTAAAGTGTTCTAGACCAATAGAAAGAACCTGACCTCAGATAAAAGATGACGTTCGTATGTTTTTTCCATTAGTGAAAACAGTTCAGGAGTTTTGAATGACAGTGGATGAAACCGTGTCTCCAGAGACACAGTCGTCCTAAAAGGGTTAAACAGAACTTAACTTTCTTTTGTTCTACTTACTGGGCTGTTTATGACCGGATTATTCAGATCCATGTAAATGCAGCTGTTGACTTAATGCGTTCCCCGTGGTTACCGTCACAGCTGAGTCTCTAACCTTAATCCCAGTTTAATCCTCACCTTAATCCTAAACTCTGAACCCTTAAACACACATTTAAAGATGTGAACAGCGGGCCAAAATGTCCTCACAAGGACAGAAGAACACCAACATTTACCCCTCTGACCAGACAAAAATGTGGGTTTACTGCTGACTGTTGTGTTTTATAACTTGTTTGTTTGTGTTTTCAGGACAAAGATCTGAAGCAATATCTGGACGACTGTGGAAACACCATCCACGTTCACAACGTCAAAGTTAGTCAACATCATAATCTCAATATTTAGTTATTTTAATACATCTACAAGGAAAAAATAGCATTGCTGCTGCGAAGAATGGAATACTTTTACTTAATGATACATTGATTTGACACTGGTCTTAAATTTTACAAAAACACATTAAAGACTAATTCCAGGATGATTTATGTCCAAATATTTACCCTGGAGAACAGCGTTGAGATAGACTCTACATGAAAACTCCTCATTATCCACTTGGTTTTGGATGTAAAGCTGTGGTCATGGTTTATAAAATACCAAATGAACCCAAATGAAACACATTCATTCTCATTCATTCTGCCCCAAACTGAATATTTAACAGTTACATGTACAGGGGGTTCATTAAAAAACATTAAAAGTCATTAAATAGATTCACTGATCCCTGTGGAATCCATGGTATCAGTTAACCTGTAAACTCTAGGTCATTTTGTTTCCAGTGGGAATCATTTCAACTTAACATTAAATACTAGATTAGCCGATAGGACAAGCTTCATTCATTTAAAACAGCAAAGTTATGACAAAATTCATAATTATCCAGCTTTATTTTTCTTTGTCCCATTCACTGAGTTTTAGGAGTAGAAATAATCCTTATACTGTTGGATCTGCTTAGTGTTAGCTTAGTGCTGTTAGCTTAGCACTGCAGTGTTTGTGTCATTATGTTGTTTTAGTCTGGTCTCAGACTGGTTTACAGAAGTGTTTGCTGTCTGGGTTGTGTTTTTAGCTGACGTTCTTCTGGTTACGTGAATGTGCAGAATGTATATTTTGTGACAAATGTCACGTATTGTTACCATGGCAACACAGAGGGAACAGCATGGTTTAAAAGGCTTCATTCTGTCCCACATGACCTTTAAATACCTAACAGGTAAACGTAGGTACTGATCTGGAGAAGACCCCTGAGCACCTTCAATGGCAGCTCACTGCTCTTTATGTGCGCTAATGCTAATGCTAATGCTAATGTTAGTGCTGTGTGTATTTGGAATGGTAAAATCCAGAGATTGAGCTTCACTACAGAGATAACAAAGCAAGATAACGTTTAACCTTTTAAAAAAAGTAAATTTAAGACATTTTAAGGATTTATAGTAATGTAATTTATTTAGGAAATGACCTGAACATGTACATGTTTATATGATATTCATTTACAGATTGACCTGTTTTTGTCCTCAGCTCTTCCTTTTTCAGTTGCTGCGAGGTTTGTCGTATTGCCATCGCAGAAAGGTTCTACACCGAGACCTGAAACCCCAAAACCTGCTGATCAACGAGCGAGGAGAACTCAAATTGGCAGACTTTGGTGAGTCCACAGCATCAGGTTACCATGGAGAACATGTGAATGTTGACAAAGAAGAATTGTTGATCTGTATTTTGTTGCCTTACGGTAAAGAATGGTCCATGGTATCCTTTACTAAATAACATTCTGAGTACATTTTCACACCTGAAACTCCAAACCAAGGAGTATGTTCTCTACAGATTCCACTTTTGCTGTAACACTACAGTTTCAGGAGTGGATTAAACAAGTTTTAATAATTAAACCGTCATCTACATGTGCTTCTTCTCACTGTATTGGACAGTAATTACTTTATAAACGGCTGCTTCTGAATGTTATCAGCTCATTTTTATCTGGTTTTGTTTTTAGCGTGCTTCTCATCGAATTAAAAAACTATGGCATGGCCACTCAAATAAACACAACACAATACAGTACCTTATATACCTGCAGTATCACATCTGATACACACATTTTAACACAATTTAACTGTATAATAAAGAATCAATTAAGTTACTATGCATTGTTTCAGTACATGAAGTAGTTTTTTTTTTTTTTTTTTTAAAAAGGATAACAACAGATATTCCTCGCAACATAACTTATTGAAAATTACCGAAAACTTTCCTGCTAGAAGTGTGTGGATAATTTAACGGTAGCAGCCGTATGGAAAAAAAAAAAAAAAATCCCTCCCACCGGCTGCAGTGCAATGATAATCCACCAGGGGACAGAAAACATGTATCAGGTCACATACAACAGGTTTTTAAGGAAAGTATTGATCTTGTTGATGAGCTCAAAGTCTCAGAACCTGGTGTAGAACATATACAAATGGTTTTAAAGGGTTAAGTTTTTACTGTAAATTTACTGCAGATATACACAAAGAAGCTGATCTGCACCACGAGACTGGGTACAAATACTGCAGACATTAGTACTGATACTGCAAATATCAGGACTAATACTGCAAATACAAAGAAGCAGGTTTATTACTGTAAATCTGAGCCATCCAAAGTGTTTTCTCACAAATGAATCTTACCATGGTTCTGTTTTCATCGAACCTCAGACTGTCTCTTGCATTTGAACATCTGTAAATTAGATTCAGATTAAATCAAAACACCTGGACAAAATGTGAAATTTCTCAAACAAGGCACTGACAGTAGACCCGAACAGTGATGGAACTGTGACTGTAGGGGTGCAATGGTACTGTTTGGTTTGCCCCCTAGTGGTTCAGTATGAGCATGCACTATGGCTCAGTCATGTTTAAACGACATTTCCAAACTCACATTCATATTAGAACTTTGCAAGAGTACTGACTTATGGACTTCTACTGTCATTGGATGGAGCATGCGTACATTATGTATGTAATTCTGTCCTTTTTCCAGGAGCTTGTGGAGCCATACCCAGATGGAAAATATTGGAACTTTTCAAAGCGAGTGACTGAGTTAATGAAAAACTACCGACATATTAATGACAACTACCTTTAACAATGTTCATCCATCTATCTTCTGTACCCGTTTTATTCACATTACTAAAACCTCCTCTGTCGGTGCCATGTTTACTATTGAATTTCTTCATCTTCTCAAAACACTTTACTTTTCTTCCGGGTATTTTTTCAGTATGGTCAATTAAGTGGGTACCCTCTGGTTGACTGATTGAGAAATGCTCGTTCCAACAAACAGGACAGGGTTGCATTCTTAGTGACTGGGGTACTAGACAGACGTCCAAACCCTTCACAAAGATCTACCCCCATGATGACCTTAACCCAGTGTTGTTTGTGCTGCAGGTTTGGCTCGAGCCAAGTCGATCCCTACAAAAACGTACTCCAATGAGGTGGTGACGCTGTGGTACCGACCTCCAGACATCCTGCTGGGCAGCACAGACTACTCCACCCACATAGACATGTGGTCAGTACGGCAGGATCCCTGTAGTTCCACCGTCTGTAGTGTCGTACTCTGTACAAGTCTGCACTTCCTCGTCTGAATGAGGTTGTTGGTTATAGTCTGGCTCCTCTGTCTTTGTTAGGGGTGTTGGCTGTATTTTCTATGAGATGGCCACAGGTCGTCCTCTGTTTCCTGGTTCCACGGTGGAGGAGGAGCTTCACTTCATCTTCAAACTGCTGGGTAAGAGCCAATCAGCTTTTTCTCATGCTTGATATCCATTTAACATCAGACAAATGACCCACAATCATCTTTGGCGGTGGTGTGATGGGATATATGGAGGATTCAAATCTATGGGAAACATTATTGTATTTAATGTGTGAACCTTCACCTGGAATCAGAGCTCAGGGGTTAAAGGGTTAAGTATCTATATTGTGCAAGTTACAACTTTGGCAGGACATAGAACAATTCAAGGGGAACTGGAGGGAATGTACTGTTCCCCGTTGAAAGACAAACCCGTCTACAGGAAGGATAAAAGTGGTTGGGTTGTATTTTTAGAAGGTTTACGTCAATTTATGACAGTGTTGGTGATGTATGTGTGTGGTTTGTGTGCAGGTACGCCCACAGAGCAGAGCTGGCCTGGGATCAGTACTAATGAGGAGTTTGTGACCTACAACTATCCTCAGTACAGAGCTGAGAGACTGGGCAACCACACCCCGAGGTACACAACAGTACTACACAAATACACAACAGTACTGCACTCCGACCAAGAGGCAAGGAGTTCCACTGCACAGTGAAGCCAATACTTTAATGCAGTACCACTGATGGCCACTAGGCACTGCTCTAAAAAGCCCAGCTTCCATTGACAGTATTTTATCCAGGCGTTATTCTCATCCCAGTGGTTTAACTCAGACCTTTAACTGAATCTTATGGTACATCTCTTCATTTCCTCAGGGCTGAATTGAAGCTTTAATACTTCATACAAAGCTGTGTCTGTTCTCCCAATAGAAGTGGGCGGGACTTTTACTGGAGGAGAACTCAACTCATCCAATCACAGTCCAGATATGACTTCTATCAGTGATCAATAGGAACTAGACTGATATCTGGAACCATTTACATGTTAGAAACCATCAACATATGGACCAGTAGAAGGAAAGGAACAGGTAGAATATTTTTAAAAAACATGCCACAAATTAAAAAATCTAAACTTCTCAAAACTGTGTAGAAACTTTGTAGACACTGTCCCGAGATACTAATAAAATTAGAAACAAATCGGACCAGTAGTTTCTGAGAAGAATCTAGACAATGGTGACCTTGAGTTTGACCCTTCAAGGTCACTCAAGGTCACAGGTCGTAGACACAAATGAAAGTCCATATCAGTGATCAATAGTAGCGATATTGAAATCTGTTGAGAGTATCATTAGTACCATTAAAAACACACAGTCCAAACATGGGTCATTTACAGTAAATCATTTGCTCAGGTGTTTATTCTGTTCATGTTGCTCAGATGAGGAACACAGTTAACAGCTGTATTTTTTTCATTCCCTTAATGTCGAAAACTGAGTCACATCTCGCGTCCAGACTCATGTTTAGTATCTGTAGGTGTGGTCAGTAGTCTGTATGAAGGCAGGAAAGGAAACGCCCACATGTTTTTGCTCAAAATGACACGACTTTGCGATCCAACAGAGGATGTGCCATTGGTCTGTTACGAGCAGGTCTGAGCTGTCACAGTACAGTCAGACGTCTAATTGATCAGATCCTCAGGACAGGATCATGACACTTGGTTCCATGTATCGTCGCGGCACTGTTTGTTTGGATCCAGAGGTGGACACACCCCATAATGATGACACTTTCAGTTTCAGTACCTGTATTCACTGAATCAACCTGTTCAGTTCAACACAGTTTGTTCACAGTTCATTCTGTAATGACCAATGCTTCCCTTGTTAATATAAAGGGAACCCCAAACCCATTAATTTAAAATGTATGTGAATATATTTATTTTTGTGACCCGTGCACTTTTAATGGCACTAAGTGTAGTTCTTAGTTATTTGAGGATAGTTCTTTCTTTTTAGCTGCTTTCAGTTCCATGCTCAGTGTTTTATCTCTACTAAAGGTCGCCTGAACGTCCCTGTCTACCAGGAGACACCTTGACGTTTGCACATTCATCCACCGCATGCTTTTGATTTTATTACTATCTTACATAACATCCTCACTCGTGTACAGAGCTGTGTCATTGTACCAGGTCATAGACGGACTGGGTTCACCACGTATGCAGCCTATTGCTCACATGTGAGACTGAGGTTCTTTGCACTGGTGTTTACTTCATTAGACCTTCAGTACACCTTTATTACACCTTCATAACACCTGCATTATCCTGTGGAACACTTTGCCTGCTTGCTGCCCATGGGCATGGTTAGCTTGCTGCTTTAGGTGAATCTTACACCTTGTTCATTAGGAACACAACTCGCTCTCTTCAGAATGCTTTGCTTCTGACAGAAAATGCAGTTCACAGCCCACTTGCAAATCAACCAACAAAAAGCAGAGTAAAACAATACAAGGAGGTTGACCTGAAAACAATCAGAGTGCCCCCGTGTGGTCAAAAGTTGTAATTGTACTTAATACCTAATGGGTTTGACTCCGCTTTCTACAAAGTTTATGGATGCAAAAAATACCCAAATGGTACATTTACATCATGTAAACTTATCAACTACAGTACAACTACATACAAATAAAGTAAATACAAATGATAAAAACTTAATAACTACATTTACACAATGTGTTACAAAGATGTAAAACACTAGGAACCAGATATGATCATCTACCTCAGGCTCTTCAATGCTCAGCTGGCCCCTACTTTGATTTGAAACAACACTAGTTTTTTCTAACTATGCTTGAATCATGTAAAAAAGTGTCAAATAAAAAAAGAGTCAGTTTTAATGAAGTGAAATGAGTGGATTTTGTGCATGTGTAATGAGTCTTTACAGTCATACCAGCTGACTAACTGGTCTTCGTAATTCCAAACCAATAATATATGAGACCCTGCATAAATACACCACAATGTATCACACAAATACACACTGTTAGTACCTCATTACATACAACATGGTATATACAACCAAGAATTAGCAAATAAGAGGGCATTCAAAAGAAAATAAAGGAGCACATCAGTGATTTCTGTTTATTTTTTAATTTGGTCAATGTGATTTTATTAAAGAGATCATATTTCTTAACTCCACTTTTCTTAGTCTGTGATTCATTTTTTTTTCTTTGTGTATTTGGACCGTAATAGTTCAGACAGGTTGAATTTGAACCCTCCAGCTGCTGCTAAACTATCTTTAGGTTCATTTGGTCCACATTTACAAGTATAAGGTCCAGACTTCAAACCAATAACCTGGAGGGGGCGGAGCCTGAAGTGGCTCATGTGCATTTAAAGGGCCAACGCTCCAAACCACCTTTCTGGTATCATTACTCAGAAATAGGGTTGAAGATGGACCTGTGGAGTTGAATGAATGAAGAATTCAGACCCAGGCAGAGCATTTACAGTTTATGGAGACCACAGGGAAATGTTGGAAAACGAAAAAGTACATTTAAAGTTTAAACCTGGGGCATGATCAGAATGCGCACAGCTGTAAATAGTGTACTAGTAGTGAACAATAATCGCTCCTGTGTGTGTTTTTGTGTCCAGACTCAGCACCGAAGGAGTGGAGCTGCTGTCAAAGTTCCTGCAGGTCAGTGAACGCCTCACATCAGATTCTTATTTCAATGGTTTTATTTAATACGTGAACCTTTACCTAGAAGCAGGGCTCAGTGTTGTTCAACCTTGGGGGCCTGAAATTTCCAGTAATTGATAAAAAAAACCCAACAAAAACTACTAATAAAAAATGTATAGTGAGTTGACAGAAACAATCACATACATAAAAGACAAACTGTGAAGCTGAAACTGAAACACTGTGGTACTGTTTATGTGTGAAATGTTCACTGTGGTACTGTTTATGTGTCAAACGTTCACTGTGGTCAGTGTCAGATGCTGCAGCTCTTTCATTATTATTCATAGTTTTAGTTCTTGTTTGTTCATATTCATTGTCATCTTTGTGAATCCAAACTGGACCAACTGTACAGATCCTGACCAAGGAAAATCAATTCTCCCTTTGTGCAGTAATCTGAACCTGGCCTTTCTGCCTCTGTCCATAATAATATACATAATGTATACTAAACGTGTCTAAAATGAACCTTTATTTACAACATGGCATAGAAAACTATTACATGATCAAAAACAAATTTTAACAAAAAAAAAAGAAACTGTCTGTTATGATTGTCTGGGGTCGACAGAAGTGTGTGATGTTAAAATGCAGTCTTGCGATTACAACATTTGTTTATATTTGTATGCATTTGCGTATATTTATGTGATTTGTCCGCTGACTTTGTGTTTGGCGTAGTTTGAGGGGAAGAAGAGGATCTCAGCTGACGCCTCCATGAACCATCCCTACTTCAGTATCCTTGGAAACAAAGTGCTGACGCTTCCTGACAGTAAGTGCTCCATGACCTCTGACCCCTGTTTGTTGTGTGTTGGCGTGAACCGTTACATCACACCTCACTCTCAACTCTTGCTTTCAGCAACTTCCATTTTCAGTTTGCCAGAAATTCAGCTGGAAAAAGAAACAATACGACCGCCAGCACCGCCACCGGATCCAGGTAACAGCACATGTAACACACAACTGTTACACAACTGGGTCATTTTACAACTTACACACACATGAAACTACATGCACACACAACTGCATTATATGTAGGGTCGGCCACTGATTCACGTTTTCACTGCATCAGATTTTTTCATGGTGGTTGTAAACAACATGGATCACATCAGTCACTGGTTTTGTTTGATTCTCATTATTATTTACTTGTGTAGACTCATAGACGTTTATTTTAACAGTGGATAAAATAACACTGATAAAGTAGACGCTACATCAGCTGATAGTTTACATTATAGCTCTGTTAGCTCAGCTGTTAGCTTAAATCTGTTAGCTTAGCTCTGTTTTTAGACTAAAACATCCTCAGTAAAACCACTAATCTTCTATTTTATGTTCAGTTTGTGTCATCAATAACTGAACTACAGATCTGTTTGAATCCAACAAACAAGGTCAGAACGGTCACAGTTTAGTCTGAACAAACAGAAACTTAGCACCGACAAGAACATCCCATAATAACAGTATACCTTCATAAGCCTCAGAATAAAACTCACCCGTGTAGAAGAAACACTGACATTGACCATCCAACTCCATTCTGTCCATTTACAGCTGATTCCAGTGGAGGAAATGATTGATAGGTGTTTCTTTATGGTTCTCATCCTCAACTTGGTCTTGGCCAGCAGAGTGACTCTTTACTCCCTCTAGTGATCACAAATACATTGTCCCTGGAAATAAATTCAGTTCATATCTGTACAATCCAATACATCAGAACTTCACAGATCTTTATTATAAACACTAGTGATAATTTTAGGTAATTTTTTTGATAATTGAAGGTAAAAGTAAAATTGAAAGATAACAAAACTTGTCCATTTTCAGTCATCAGCCATTTAACTTTAACAAAGTCCAACTGAGAATAACAGCATCATTGACAGAGTGCTTGTACCTCCGTCCAGGCAACAGTCCTTCCAGGAGGCGGAGCATGCTCTTCTGAAGTCATGGAGGTGGGGCTTCTGGAGAAGAGGACAAACAAAAGAGGAGAGGTGGAGTCAAAAACAGCGATAAACTTTTTTCCTTTTTTTGGCAGAAAAAGCAGAACCTGGCAGTCAAAGAAAAACTGGAACTGACATTTTTGTTTTGTCAAGAAAATGTGTTTTCTTTTTACAACAAAAAGGGCGTTCGTCTGTTTGGGTCTCGCTGAACCTTTGGATGCAATAATGAATCAGCAGCCATCTGACCAATGGGAGAACAGCATGTCGTTACTATCGGCAATGGACGTTTCCACTAGACTTGACGTCAGCGTGTGAATGACAGACAGATGAATGAATGAGTGAATGAGTGACGAGGGCAGATGTCTTCCATTTTCACCAATGCAACAATAGAGTTTTTGGGGTTTTTTTTAGAAGCCGAGTCCCAGAAAACTGGAGTCCTGCCAGCTTTGTTGTCACGGAAATGCCCGGATATGGTCGCAACACTCGGCCACTGCCAACACAGAGCGAGCAGCGAGGGTCGTAACGCAAAAGGATTCTTTAATTTTTAGATACTGATGGTAAAGTTTCCACTCAGTTGAAAAGGACGAGGTTCTAAACCCAGAACCGTGGAACAGGAAGTGGATGCTGCCGCCGCCGCTGAACGGAGGCTGTGAGCGTTGATTACAGATCAGTGTTGATGGGAAACAGGAGAAGCCATGTTTGTCCAACCTTCGACTGTTTATTCTGAACCAGTGAGTCTGGTTTCTGCTGTTCTGCATGTCTGTGTTGTACAGTAACACTGGCTTCATGTCGTCAGCCTCAGATTATAAAGACCAAACTACACGGACAAAAGTCTGTGGACACGTTGGATTCAGGTGTTTGTTTTCTAACAGAGGTCTGGGATAAAAACAATAAGTACTAATGTTAGAATATAGTGTTATATTATGGGATACATGTCATCGCATTGGTTAGTTTGGTTTAATTACTATCTTTGTTTCTAAAATGACTTACAGATGGTTTGGACTGGGGGAAAAAAAAAAACAAAAAAAAAAATATATATATATATATATATATATACACACACACAATTTTTTTCCCCAGTGGCCCTAATTCTCTTCCGTAACTTTCTTCACATCTCACTGAGGAAGAAAACTCTACCATTAAACTTTAAGGAAATGTTGTTTATAAATTATATGGACATAAATATTGGGACACATCATGTCAATATTAAGAATCAATAGGATATGTATCCCATAATATAAAAATATATTCTGACATTAGTCATTATTGGTTTGTATCCCAGACCCCTGTTAGAAAACAAACACCTGGATTCAACGTGTCCACAGACTTTTGTCCATATATGGATGAGTTCATTATGATATGAGGCTAACGGTATACAGTATTTATATAGAAACAGTAATACTGTTAAATAGACTAATACTGCTTTAGATCGCTGTGAGGCCGTTTATGGTTTTAATAAGATTTATCAGAGAATTATTTGATGTTATTTATTTTTTATGGAGTTTAATAATTCTAATTCTGATTTTCTGTTTGTTGAAAGTTGGATCAGTGAATGTGACTATGGCTTTGTCCAGATTTTCCTAAACTGATATTTTTCCCCCAGATAAGAAAAAAAATCTCACAATTTTATTTAGTAAGGCAACAATTATTATATTTAACCTAAACTAGTGCTGAAAGAAGTCATTTTTGACACAGAGCAAATTAAACTGGAAATGCAACATGAACTAAAACAGAATAATTGTAGGTCAAATTAATTTTCACTAGTTTCACTTTTGATTTATTCGCCCATTCCCGACCAATGAGTTGAATAACGTTAAAAGTCCATGGTATGAAGGAGTAGAATTTGCACAACACAGAACATTTTAACAACAAAGTAGAACTGTTATGCATTTATTCATCCTGAGCAGTTCAGGTTCATAACATCTGAAAAAAAGTCCACAATATAAAACCAGGCAGTTCCTAAAAAAATAAAATGAAAAAATAAACAAAAACTGCTCACACAAGAACGCAAACATTACCGCAAGAATGCTCAAACAAGCGTCAGAATGTTCTGAGCATGAGCTCGACTTGGTGCTAAAACAGGACAACAGGACTTAAATGTTTATTCATCGTCTGTTTCTTCACTTTTATTTCATGAATCAAGTCGCGTTAGAGAAACTGATGCAAAAACGGACAAATGTAGAATTAATGTTGAGTATAAACTGAAAGCACAAAGCAATGAAACCATCAGCTGTGACACTGTAATGGACTAGAAGATGACTGGAGGACATGGACTACAAGAAGAACGGACATGGACTAGAAGACTAGAAGATGACTGAAGGACATGGACTACAAGAAGAACGGACATGGACTAGAAGACTAGAAGATGACTGAAGGACATGGACTACAAGAAGAACGGACATGGACTAGAAGAAGACTGGAGGACATGGACTGGAAGAAGACTGAGGACATGAAATAGAAGACTAGAATAAGACTGGAGGACATGGACTAGAAGAAGAACGGATATGGACTAGAAGACTAGAAGAAGACTGGAGGACGTGGACTACAAGAAGACCGGACATGGACGAGAAGACTAGAAGAAGACTGAGGACATGATCTAGAAGACTAGAAGAAGACTGGAGGACATGGACTAGAAGACTAGAAGAAGACTGGAGGACATGGACTAGAAGAAGACTGAGGACATGAACCAGAAGAAGACTGGAGGACATGGACAAGGAGAAAACCGCGGACATGAACTAGAAAAACGACTGGAGGACATGAACTAAAAGACAACAAGAAGACTGAGGACATGGTCTAGAAGAAAACTGAAGGACATGGACTAGAAGATTAGAAGAAGCCTGGAGGACATGGACTAGAAGAAGACTGAGGACATGGACTGTCAGACTCTGAAGACACAGATGTCTCTGATGTTTTAGTAAAGCAATAATGAGCATGTGTGAACTGAGGCGTGACATCATCGCTGTGACAGTTTGCGTCTGATCTTCAGGATTCCAATGATTCAAATCCAAACGCTGAAGTATTTATCTACGGTTCAAACCCTCAGATCCAGTCCTGGTTGGACTTGGACCCAGTCAAAGTCCGTTTAGTTCCAGTCTGAGTCAAAGTGAACCAGACCAGTTTCTACGAACAGAACCACCTGGAAATCATCACAAATACGAAGGCTGTTTGTTTTAGTGGAAAAGAAGTACCGTTACATGAACATGTTCACATTGACCAACGACCACTGCACAAAAAACCCAAACATGAACAACCTGAAGAAGCTGAAGTGGATTTGGACCAAGATCCAGTCTGTTATTAACATGTGTTTATAGATCCACTGTATCTGTACGATATAATGAACACGTATAAACAATAAACTGACAGAACACTGGTCCAATTCCACTCACAGTTCTTCATATTAGTCATAGTTTTTAAAGGATAGTTTGTAGTTTTCAATATTTTCTTCCTGTAATTTTACTTTCTTACTCTAAAACTGAGAAAAGTTTGTATTTGACATTTTTTATATTTATTATTATTTATTGTTCTGTTCTTATTTTCCTGGTTCTGATCCACTTTAGCTCATATTGGTCTGAATGTGGAACCTGAACTAATATGATCGTTACTATTTCACACATTCCTCCCATGGACCGATCGGACCCTTTGGTGGCCCTGTTTTGGTCCATGGGCCATATGTTTGACCCCCTGCTTTAGAGGGTTTGTGTAGACCACGTCACTGTGGATCTTCAAACCTAGAACATACAGCAGACGGTGTAAACAGAACCGTGTCAGTTTTCATCTGGAATGTGTCGGATTCTTTTATTTCAGGAGCTGAACCTGGATCAGAACCTGGTTCCATTGGTGCTGGTTGGTCCAATCGTCTTCCGTAGAGTTCAGATCCTTTCATTTCTGTAACGTGTCTGTGCTTCGGTTCCATTGGGTCCGTCTTCGCTGCCGTTCCTTTGTCCGTTTGCTATGATGTTCTTCCAGAACCAGAACCACAGTTTGTTCTGCAGTATCTGAACCTCTGCTGGAGACCGAGCCATGTCAGTCACAACAAACCCCGCCCCTTGCTCTTATTTTGGCATCGGTTCAGCTGATGTCATGAAGGAGTTAATTAGAAATAATGAACTTATGGAGGTATTTATTGGACTGGTTTTCCTGGACTTTATCAGGCCAGAGCACCGCAGCGTTAGAGAAGTGGTGGAAAAAAGAAAAACATGGACCCAAAATGTGAAAAAAGACAAATGCCTTAGCTTTATGTCAGAGGGATATATGTCAGTTACCTCTATGCATGTGCCAAGTTTGAAATAATCAAAACAAAATTGATGTTTTTTTGACGTTTAAATGGGGTTAAAAAAAAAATAAAATTTAAGTCATTAAAAATTTGACCTACTTTCCCCAAAATGTTACCACATCTATCCTGGGTCATTCAGTTATAAACACAATGTGGTCTGAATTCAACCTATAGTTTTAGTGCTACAGTGTAAACAAGTGTCAACAACAGTACCACTTCCCAACCCTTCAGGGGGCGGAGTTAGAACTGAAGGGTCCACATGTGAAAACATTCACCAGATGGACTTTCAGTTTCACATCAGGTCTGAGCATGCTCAGATATTCAAGGACAGGACCAGGTCTGTTCTATCAGCACGTTTGGAAATTTAACAAATGGGGGAATTTTTATGAATATTTAAATTAATCCTACATTCAGAACGCTCTGCACGGACAGGTCGGAGGTTAAAGGGTTAAAAGGTTTAAGAGTTTAAAAGGTAAAGGGGCTTAAGATTTTAAAACTTAAAGGGTTTAAGGGGTTCCAGCTGTCGTCTTTGTGGTCATATTTGTTTCCACTGTCTCTTTCACAGACGTGTTCACTGTTTTCCACTCTGGCAGATCCACAGTTTCATCCCTACCTTTCATAGATCCAGGTAGTTTTTGAGAAGTTTTCACATAAATCCAGATATTTTCCAACCAACTCAAGCAGTTTGACAAATCTAAGGGTCTGATTTACTAAGTGATGAGCACGAGTTATTTTGACCATTTGAGGCACAACTGTCGGTGCATCCTGTCGTAGATTAGTTTGGTTTTTTTGTGTGAACAGTCAAGTTTGTGCAGGTTTTTACACAAACCTGCAGTAAATCCAACCCTTTGTGTTTTATTCCGATGTCAACGTTCCCATAATGGATTCTCATTTTCTAACAGATGTTTTGGTTTCAGTGTTTTGACAGATCCAAATGTTCTGCAGAACCTGGCGTTCTGTGATGGATGTTCATTTTAAAAGTTTTGACAGATCCATTTGTCAGACATTTTGCAAACAAATCTAGAACTTTTGCTGCAGATCAGAGGTGTCAAAGTCAGTCTAGTTCAGGTTCCACATTCAGCCCAGTTTGATTTCCAGTGACTCGAACTATTAAAGTAACAGCAGAAAAACCTGCAAACAATAACAATTCCAAGATTTTTTCTGTTTCATTGCAATAAAAAAGATTAAATACTGAAAATATTTTCAAACAATTTTCTTTTTTTTTTTTTTTGTCTTGTTTTTTTCAGGTTATTTTGATCTTTTTTGTTTGGATAAAGTGCAATTTTAACAATATTATGCCTTAACATTTACATATAATGTTGCATAAACATTTTGTAAAAGGCAGAATATTGTTACATTTTAAGTTTGGAATTTTATAACTAAACTATGAACAATTTCTACAATACAGTTTATTAACACCACGTACAGATCAGAGTGGATCTACAAATGCACCAAACATTAAATAATAGGCAGAATATTGTTAATATTAGACTTTTCATTGTGTCTGTGTTTCAGTGTTAAAGGGTTCTTCTGTTCTTTTACCGTCAATCAGATTGGTCTGTATGTGGAACCGGGACTAAATGTCCTTTATCGTTAATATCCGTCAAATTTTTGTACTTTGTAAATTCATGTCACGGGCCGGATCGGACTGTCTGGAGGTCTCGGTTAGGCCTGTGGACCATCTGTTTGACACCTGTGATGATGTGGGTCTAGACGTTTTATCTACTCGTTCATTTGTCCAGAACATGTTCTGGTTTTCTGACAGAATACGACGCCTCAGGTTTCAGTTTGAGGACAGATTCTGATATGATATTTTAACACCAATTTTTCCACAGATCCGACAAATCCACAAGTTTTGCGACAGATCTGGTCATTTTACAAAAAATCCAGATGTTTTATCCTGTTGCTTGTTTTTTTCCCCCACAGATCCACGTTTTTTTTTTTTCTGTTTTTGTTTTTTTTTTTTTAACCCTGATCCATGTTTTCTAAGACACATTTTTGACAAATCCACAACTTTTGTGACAGGTCTAGACGTCCAGATCCAGATATGGATCCAGATCCAGGTTTTAATCCAGGGCCTTACACGGGGCAGTTTCAGGTCGTTCGTCTTCAGGTGCAGAATCTTTTCTCTCAATCACGTCAGGTTTCTTTTCTTATTTGGTTTCTTTCTTTCTTTCTTTCTTTCTTTCTTTTTTTTAACTGTTTGCTGTTGTTACTGATGTGACTGAAGTTGTGAAGAATTTTTAGCAATAGACAAATATTAATCTGACGAGTTTATAAAGAGTTGGACTCGGAGGAAGTCGAGTCATTTATCTGCTGTGAATCTGTTATATTTACGTCACTACGGGATGAACTCGAAGTGATAGTGACAATAAAAACACTATCAGCCAACGGAAGGGATCGAATTCAAACAGGAAACTAAGGTCGATTTTGGATCCGAGTGTTTTTTATACGGTCATTTACTGAGAGTCAGTGTTAAAACGAAAAGAAGAAAAAGTGCATGAAGGGAATTCTGTGTACATGTGTGAAGTTGGTGATGATGATGATGATGATATTGTTTGTATTTGGGAATGATGGTCAAAGGGGGCGGAGTCAGAGCGAGGCTGTTTTGACAGTTGAATGTATCACTAACCAGGCTGTTGCGCTGACAGTAACACCGTGTACAGTTCTTCATCCTTCAGATAATCCCAGTTTCCGTCTGGCTGCAGTGTCGTGTTGTTCTTACGCTGCTCTTCAGCTGCAGAGTCCACAGCGTTTGTGGCGTTCGGGCCGATTCCACCTGCGCTCACGCTGTTTTCTCTGCTTTTGTAAATGAAGTAACATGCTTTGTTTTTTGGTTGACACCGTACCAAAGTTATCCGCAATATTACTGCACTGCATGATGGGATTCTTCCAGATGAACTGACGGCGTCTCTCTTCTATGCTCTCTTTATTCTTTGGATTTTCTTCCATCTGCCAAGAAAACACTGCAATGTATCCGACGCTATAACTGAGTCTGCATACTTGAAGTATCTGAGTATGAAACGTGTCCCAGAGAAAGTATATCCTGTTATTGTGTACAATTCTGTTTACTATGTATTCTGAATATATTTACAGTGTATAAATATACATTAAAAACTTTATTTATTATCAGTCTGCTTGGTTTGCACTGTAGTTTTTTCACTATTTTAATGAAACATTTTGACTAATTTATACTAATGAGTCTGGATTCCACTATAGATGGTTTTATAGAAGTTTTCTGTATAAAACATATCATTATCCTCATCTCATTACTGTCTAACTCAACCACAAATGGACAAAAGTATGTGGACACGTTGAATCCAGGTGTTTGTTTTCTAATGGGATCTGGGATCCAAAACAATACAGACTAACGTCAGAATATAGTTTATATTATGGGATACATATCAGTGCATTGGTTCATTTGGATTCAGTTATTTTCTTTGTTTGTAAAATGACTTGTAAAATGGTTTGGACTGAATTTATATCTACATTTTTAAAATCTATGATTGATTTTAAATGTTTTTCCTCTAAATGTCTCTAATATTTTTCCTGCTCTGACTGTAAATAATAATTTTCTTCCACATCTAACCATTTACTTTATATTTGTGTGTATTTTGCTCATTACAATGATCTTTTCTTCATTTTTGTTCATTTCAAAAACATTTTTCTCATTTTTATGCTTGTGTTACTCATTTTTGTTCATTTCGTGGCTTATTTTCTTCATTTTTCAGATTTTTTTTGCAAACCATCTACTTTCATCACATCTGAGGAAAAAAAAAATCTACCATTCAACTGTAGTCAAATATTGATGTTTATGAACTATATGGACCTAAATATGTGGACACATCATATGTACAGCTGTCAGATGTCCTGTTCATGAGGATCAGACACACAAACAACAATATTATATCAGTCCAATGTCTGGAATTTTGCCCTGTGGGACTAATAAAGCCGTATCTTATATTAATAATCAATAATCAATAGGATATGTATCCCATAATATAAAACTATTATCCCTTGTCCAGAAACAGTCAAATGGGTGTTGGAATAGTCTGTTCCATCTCATTATCTGCAGAATGCGTTAACATATCTTTACCAAATTTATACTGTGGCTGCATCTGATCATGGAGCAGAAGAATATTAATAATAGGTGACCTTGACCTACTTTTTCCAGGTCTGAAGGCCTCGTGGCTGGTGCAGAGAACAGCATGTTCTGTTGTCATTAGTCCTTATTGTTTTATCTCAGACCTTTTAGAAAACAAGCACCTGGATTCAACATGTCCACAGACTTTTGTCCATTTGTGGATGAGTCTGGTCATTATGATACGAGGAGAAGCATTTGAAAATATCCAACATCTTCAGAAGTTACTGTTTATTTTCTCGTACTTTGGCTCAGAAGCCTCCTTTTAAGTCATTACAGCTGATGTCATTTCTCCAAACACAGACAATATGATGTTCTGCAAGCTACTTCAGAAACAGTAAAGGTTATCATAGCATACATCAAGAACAGCTGATTGACAGAAGTTCCCCAAGAAATATTGTGACTGGTCAGACATTTGAAGTGGGCGTGGTTTAAAAAGGTTAAAGGCAACCTTGCTATATTATCCCTGTATTTTACATATTTTAATACATACACTGTACCTAGCATTAGCATGTAGCGTTAGCACGTAGCATTAGCATGTAGCTAAGGGCCTGACTCCAGACCTACTTTAACACCGTGGTAGAGGAGAACAAACACAAATGTACCTGTTTTAAGCGGAAGACTTCAGATAAAGCCCCCACACAAGGGTTAGGGTCCGACTGAAGGAGAGGGAAAACCACGGACATCTGTACTATGACGTGTCCAAACCCGAACTTTAGCATTAGCATTAGCACATGTAGGCAGCAGTGGACCAACTCCAGACCTTCCCCAGCCCTTTGGTCGTGAACAGGAGGATGAACATACGCACCTGCTTTAATGGATGTTAAAGGGAGCAGCTGAAGGAACCCTGTGGTCCAGACGGGACAGGTAACCAACACACACAGAACCAGAACCAGGTCACTGTGAGGTGGAAGTGCTGACCATTACACCACAACACCCCAAACACCAAAACCAATAGTTATCATTTTAAAACTATTGTAATAATAATAATAATAATAATAATAATAATAATAATAATAATAATAATAACCCTTAAAGACCCAAACGTCCACCTTTAACCTCAACCATCTACAGATCTAAACTGTTTAATACCTGCTGATCCATTAATCCTATCAATACATGTCAATAATTGGTGTCAAATACAGTTCTTCATCTTTTCATGGTCATCAGATATGACCACATTTTAACGTTCAGAGGCTGAAAATGTCAGTTTTTGTTCAATTTTCTGTATTTTGATATAATGACCTTAAAATTTACCTAGTTTTCATCAACATCTACATGATTAGTGAATTAAATACATGATAATATAACAAATGCTAATAAATGACTTAAAGGTTAAAATTCAATTGGGAACTGGAATAAAAGCAACAGCAGGTCCTTATGGGATAATTAATAATAATAATTATGGATTAGATTTTTATAGCACTTTTCAAGTCACCCAAAGCACTTTACATTATTGATCCAGTATTCATTCGCTCTCACATTCTCCCTCGTGTGGTGGTAAACTACATCTGTATCCACAGTTGCCCTTGGGCAGACTGACAGAAGTGTGGCTGCCAATTCACACCCACGGCCCCTTCAATCATCGCCAAATATACACATGCATTCATACACCAATGTGAGTGACACTGGAGGCAAGGAGGGTGAAGTGTCTTGCCCAAGGACACAACGGACTGACCAAGACAGAGTGGGATTCGAACTGCCAATCCTTCAGTTATTGGATAACCTACTACCTAAGCCATGGGCACCTGTTATGTATAATACCAAAATATACAATAATAATATTCCAATCATTTCTAGTCCTCAGATTAATAAAGTGTTTCTGGTTCGGAGTAATGCCACTAGTTGCAGTGCCCTGTCATATCACATAGTACCAGACAGTGGTGCCACCCTATGACATAGCAGAAGTCACGTCTGTCCAACAGAACTGTGCTGAGCTACATGAACACACCCACTCATGACTAGTGTCTGTGCAGTAATGACGGGAACATCTACGACACCAACATCTAAGACATGAACATCTGCAATGTGAACATTTTTGGCCGAATCCCAATTCCCCCCTTAACCCTCAATCTCAACTCTCAATCTTAACCCTCAATTTTTGCCCCTCAATC
>JAQQZY010000027.1:1507294-1519376 GCA_030068375.1 Ostorhinchus rueppellii | reverse complement strand
ATTAGCCCATTAACCTATCAGTGCATGTCTTTGGAATGTGGGAGGAAACCGGAGTACCCGGAGAAAACCCACGCAGAGACGGGGAGAACACACAAACTCCACACAGAAATGTCCCATCAGTGACTGGTGTTGGAATCGATGAATAGAATAATAAATAATAATAATAAATGTGTTTTTTTCAATTCAGTCTAAATGTGCTGATTAGTTTCTTTATTCTGGCAGATGTCAGTAGAAGTCATTCCACAAACAAGAACACAAATATGTGTTGTTTTGAATCTAGAATACACATACCCACATGTTTGCTTTAAACTCTTCTTCTCTTGTTGGAACATCCATCAACATCTGTTTGCTTTGGTCATGTGACTAGTTGGACTCAAAGGTCTTAATGTTACAGTTTGGTGTCACATACCAATTTAACGATGAAAAATCACCTCTTGCAAGTGCAAGAACTTTTCACTGAAAAACCAGAGTTTCGGCAAAATTGTTGTTTTTATGTTAAAGTTATATTTGCACAATTTGAGGGTCGATGGGAATTCGACTATTGTGAAACTGGGGGTAAATAAAGTCGATCCTTTAAAGGTAAAACCACCGTTCCTTTACCTCCAACAGTCAGTCATCGTTACTGTGTGCTTTCCATCAGACTAACTTACGCAGTTCATCGAAGTACGTGTCGCTGCCGTCGGCGCCGGGAACAGAACAGATGAGGCGGGTCTTTAGGAAGGTGGTCCACTTGTTGACCAGGCTCCGCTGACCCCCCATGTCATTCTGCAACAACAAACACACAACAGCACAATAAATGAGCCAACAGACCCACAGCGGCCCACAGGGTCATTATTATCAGAACTATCAGGAGGAAAATGTACCTCTGACCTGAAACAAGTTTAAGCACAGATGTTTAAAGGTTCTAAATGTCATAGTTCGACTGTCAAATATTAAAAATTTACCTGAAATCATCATTAATGTTTAGAATAAAGAGCGGTGAAGTTCTGTTTATGAGGCCGATGTATTGGATTGAACAGATATGCAGTGAGTTTATTTATGGCGACAAGACACTAGAGGGAGTAGTGAGTCAAGTTAAAGATGAGAACCATAAAGAAACAACTGTTGGAGTCGTAGAACAGAAGTGATAAAACTAGAGCGGTTGTTTTTCCCAGTGGACGAAGAGGGACATAAACAGAATAGACTTGGATTCTGAGGCTTAAGAAGATACAGTTATTATGGGATGTTATTATCTTTGCTAAGTTTCCGTTTGTTGATCCATGGTTCAGAGTAAACTGTGACAGTTCTGACCTTGTTTGTTTGATTCAAACAGATCTTTAGTTCAGTTATTGATGACAAAAACCAAAGGAAAAAAGAGATTAGTGGTTTAATTGTGGCTGTTTGAGTCTAAAAGCAGAGCTAAGCTAACGGTGCGAAGCTAACAGAGCTAAGAGCTAAGCTATAATGTAAACTATCAGCTGATGGAGCATCAACATTATCAGTGTTATTTTAAGTGTTTATGTGGACTACTGTAGTCCACATCCACCCAGGCCTACAGTCCGTGACTCCGCCCACTCAGATGCAGATGTTGGTTTGATTCTCGCCGATTTCTTTATTTCCAGGTGGTTCTGCGGACGTGTCCTCACCCTGCACAGCTGTCCAATGCGGGAGTAGGTGGACTTCCCCAGACCCTGGGCCTCCACCGCCGTCTCCCGGAAGAAGAAGAAGATCTTATCATCATCTGGGTTTTCACTCTCCGGGACCCAGAAGGAACCCACAAACTTCGGTTCTGGCAGAAACAAAAACCAAGAGCAGAAAAGGTCAGTTCCATGTATGCTCTCCAAACAGAGGAACCGCCTCCATGTTCCAGGAGGACCAACCCACCGTTGAGCCAGCGGGAGTCGTGTTGTTCGGTCCGGATGGACGGACGCCGGCCCAGACTCCTGAAGATGGTGAAGTCCCGCCCCATGAGGTCTGTGGCCACGCCCGCATACAGCTCATCACCTAGGAAACACAATCAGGTCATAAACTCAATCTGTTATGTGGTTCTACTGAAAGAACGACGGATCCTTTACGTCCAAAAAGCTCTGAGCTCAACCTGACTGCGTCTAATATTAAGACACGCCCACATGATCAGGAGGATATTTAATGTGTATTCATTCATCACCTGGGAAACAGTATTCACAATGAACTGTGGGTCCATTATGTGTTTGTGATGACGTTTGGTTTGTCTGGTGGAAACTGATGAGTTTCTGGTAAAACGTCCAGATCAGACTAAATTAGATCAGATTAGATTAGATCAGATCACTTTAGATTACATTAGATCAGATTAGATTAGATTAGATCAGTCCTTCTATGATTGTACATGAAACATCACCTGTAGCTTCTATCCTTTAAACCCACAGTCTTAGTCCAGATTCTCCTGTTTTTCATGTCGTGATCATATTCACTATAGATTTCCCACCAACGTTACAGACTGACGAGGCTGGGCGAGTTTTTATAGAAAACGGCTTCAGCTACTGATGAGTTTCATAAGATGTTGGACCTAAAATGGTGACGTCCTTAAACCTCATGATGTTCCATTTACGGTCTGAACCCAGAATGGTCCACATGTGCCCGTTGGGTCCAGTGTAAACACACTTCTGGTGTAAAGTTCAGACCACGCCCATCCAGGTTAAAGCTAAAGGTCGATGATGGCGGCGTTGATTACCGACGAGCACCGATGCAGCAGGATGGCGAGGATCGTACGGACTCTTCCCTTTTCCATCCTCCACCTTTGACGGGTCGATCCGGAACACATGATCCTGGAACAAGAACAGATTCAGATTCTTTATTGTCGTAAATAAATAAATACGTCAGATGTTTCTAATTCTTTGTGCTGCTTGGCGTCATGGGGTCAGAGGTCAAACTCCAGTAACTTTAACCCTTAAAGATCTAGAAGTAGTTTGGATGTGACGCAACATTTACCATGTGATTTATCACCATTTATTCAAATATTATCCACTGGAGTTTGCATTTTTCAGTGTAAATCAGGTATTTTCTCATATTTAAGTCACTGATCATAAAAATGTTCATTGAAGTTCAGAGAATCAGTGTTGTAGAAGATAATGGCGTTTCCACGGTAACTATGGAGCCTCTGAACATCCAAATATGGTCATATCTGATGATCATGAAAAGATGAAGAACTGTATTTGACACCAATTATTCACATGGACTGAGAGGATTCATGAATCAACAGGTATTAAACAGTTCTGTCACTAGATTTAGATCTTTAAGGGTTAAAAACACTTTTATTCCAATTGTTTTTATTTTTGTGTTCTCTCACCTCCATCCTGTTTCCGACCTCCACAAAAGCGCAGGTGGGGTGGAAGGCTCCAGTTCCACATGCGTACAGGTGGGTCCGGTTGTAGTGATGCACGATCTTCACATAGTTCACACAGTCAGTCTGGAAAACACACACACACACACACACACACACACACACACACACACACACACACACACACACACAAAATGAACACAAATTATCAGCTGGATCTAAATTACACCAAAGAACCAAACAGAAGAAGAACATGGACATAATGATGCAGAACAAATATAATTTATGAACACATGGAAAAGAGATGAAAGTTCATTTATAAAACTCAAAGTTTCATTATGAACATTTACCGTTGTTTTTCCACCATAAATATGATACAAATTCAAGTCAGTTTTTAATTTTTTTACTATATGACACTGTTTATATGGAAGAGGATTAGGGCCACTGGAAAAAAAAAATAAAGTCCAATATTTTTTTTATATTATTGATCTTCTGAGAGAAAAAAAAAGTCAGTATTCAGACTTTTTAAAATTCTGTATATATATTTACACCTTTTTCTTTTAAACTGTTTTGCACTACGCACCAACGAGAACTGTCTGTCTTAATGTTGTTGTACAGACGTATTATGACAATAAAAGCATTCTATTTTTTCCTCATAATAACCATAAAAAATAATGGACCTTTTTTTTTCTCCAGTGGTCCTAATCCTCTTCTATAGTTTCAAACTTTTATTACATATAATAATGATAATTAATTATTGAAAGGGGTAAAAAAGACCTTTTCTGAGCCTTTTATTGCAAAAACACTTTTAATAAATCTGGGCCTGTTCTAATGGTCCTTAAAGGGTTAAATAGACCGGGCCTTATCTATAACAGTGGCCTTGAGGGTCAAAATACACCATTACATTTAGAACTGAGCAGTCCTGGCCCATGGCCTTTAAAATTACTCCAGATCTTTTTTCTAGTTCAGTCCAGACTTTTGGAACCGACAGAAGGAACAAATTCCAAAAACTGAAGACTGGAGCTAAACAAAACAATAAAACAGAGGAGGTTCAACAGGAGCTGGTGCCTGTAAGACCTGAACATGGACCAAACAGTCTCAGTCTTTATTCAGATGTCTTTATTACAGATGGATTTAATGACGGCTTCATGAAAGGACGTTCATGTGTGGAACGTGTGTTTACATCTTCAGCTTTTAACAGCTTTCAGGGAGCTTCTGAACTACTTTTTGTGTTTGTGGGTCAAAGTTGAAGCATTTTATGTTGGAAAAAAGAAAAGATGCCAAATGTGGTCATGGTATTTTACACAGTTATGTAACAACAGATAAAAGCCCACATCGTCCTGGGTCTGATGTAAACATGGACGTGAACAGAGGAAGAGTTCAGCTGAAGGTGGTTTAGATTAACCCACCATTAGACGTTTAAGAAAAAAAAAAAAAAAAGAATCCGTGTGTAGGTGTTTTCCTGGAGACTGACCAGGAGGGTCACTGAGACCAACTTTCAGGCCAATCAGAGGCCTTCTTTCAAATGGTACATCAATTGACCAATCAGATTGTGTGTTTTTTGGGTCAAATGCAGAACCAGAAGTCAGTTACTAGTTGTGTACTTGAGATGATCTTTCGCTGTATTTTGCGGAAAAAAAAAAAAGATGAATTTAGCCAAAATTAGGAACTGACAAGATAAGACACAATTATATAGATATTTACGACTTTGGCCAAGACGTGACATGTTTTTATGGACATGTTTTTCTGAAATCGGCCATGCATGCAAATCACGGCTGCACGGCTCGTTATCCAAAACTCTGCCCATGATCACAGTCCCAGAGGCTCCAGAATCCAACTGGACTGGTGTGAGGCCAGTCCAGGACCAGGACTAGGACCTGGACCAGGACATCCTTGGTGGTTTGGTGACTGGTGGACATTCCACTCATATCTTGTGTCTGTGTCTGTGACAACACTGCAGCTCCACCTCCAGCTCTGTTATGACAGTTTGATGTGAACGCCAACAAAAGACAACTGTGGACCTAGTCATCCGGTGGGGGGGTGGGGGGTGATGGACCGACACCAAGGCTTCAGACTGAGGCTATTAACACAAATGTTTCCAGTGTCCCTGTACGACAGTGTCTGTTCTATGTGGATCAGAACCAGCTGAATTCAGGCTCTGTTCCAGTCCTGTGGTCTGGATGCACATCAATTTAACTATAGAAGTGGGCGGGACTTTCACTAGAGGAGAACTTAACTCATCCAATTCCAGTCTATGACTTCTATAAGTGATCAGTAGGAACTAGACTGATATCTGGAACCATTTACATGTTAGAAACCATCTAAATTAGACGGAAAAAGGAAAAAAATCTAAAATTTGTCAAAACTGAAAATTTGAACTTATTCCCAGCAATAGTTTCTTCAGAGAAGATGTTTGATGAACCTGCTGATGATGACGTCCTTGAACCCAGCGGACTCAGAACAGCTCATGGCCTACTGGTCTGAGGTAAACCCCCGTGGTTCCCGTCTGTTTTATTAAATCGGACCT
This sequence comes from Ostorhinchus rueppellii, assembly GCA_030068375.1. Lineage (NCBI taxonomy): Eukaryota > Metazoa > Chordata > Actinopteri > Kurtiformes > Apogonidae > Ostorhinchus > Ostorhinchus rueppellii. The sequence continues at coordinate 1,513,551 of JAQQZY010000027.1, read as the reverse complement.
ATCTTTGCTGTCCGTCGCCTCCGCCTCCGTTTTCTGTCCAGACGCTGTCGTTCATCGACCCTCAGTCACGTCTGTTGACCTCTGGCTCAGGTTACACAGACCCGGACCTCAGACCTCAGAGCCTGGTCCAGATCCAGGAGGTTTCATGGTGGTTCTGGTCTGATCCAAAGCCCATCGATGCCTTAAAGACCTGGTTCTGGTTCTGTTTGGTGGTCCTGGTGTGGTGTCGGGCTGCGACTCCATTGATCTGTCCTCTACGTGGGTCCATCGGTTGGACCTGGGTCACATCTGTCTGCTGATTAAGTTACAGACTCTGGGGGTTTGAGGGTCCAAGTAGACCCGGTCCACTGATCCAGATCCACCACCATTAGAGTAAAGAGGGTTTATGTTTGTCAGTTTAGGAACATGTTGGTTCATCAAAACATTCAATAGTTCACTGAATCATTATTTTACTGTAATAAACCTCATTACTGAGTGTTTTTAAACTATTTCTATTCTACGTTTTTATGTATGTATGTATGTATGTATGTATGTATGTATGTATGTATGTATGTATGTATGTATGTATGTATGTATGTATTTTCATGATTTGTCTTTTACAGAAACTTTAAAGTAATCGTACAGTTTTTTTTTAGAATGTAGTATCTGGGTTTTTTTCCTCCAGTATTTGTCATGTTATTGAAAAAGGACCATTTTATTGGCATTATTTATACTTTTACTGTAATCGATTATATTTGGTGCAGTACTTGTACTATTATAGTACTTATTATACAGTGTATATATATATATATATATATATATATATATATATATAAAATATGATCTTCCTGTAACTGTAACAAAGTCTATACATTATTAACATTTACAGTATTTGTATTATTAAAGTATTATTAAAATATTAGTCATTTTAGAGTATTATGGTTTAATTATTTATATATTTATATTACTAATAGGGTATTTTTTGTGTAGTATTCATATCGTCACATATTTTCACAGCTGCAGATCTTATATTATTTTACTGAACCACAGAATCGTTACTGCAGTAAATGCAACATGTACTTTCATATTTTAATGTGTGATTGTGTGTGTGTTTTGTGTGATTGTGTGTATGGTTTGTGTGATCGTGTGTGTGTTTTGTGAGATCGTGTGTATGTTTTGTGTGATTGTGTGTATGTTTTGTGTGACTGTGTGATTGTGTTTTGTGTGATTGTGTGTATGGTTTGTGTGACTGTGTGATTGTGTTTTGTGTGATCGTGTGTATGCTTTGTGTGATCGTGTGTGTGTTTTGTGTGATCGTGTGTATGTTTTGTGTGATCGTGTGTATGCTTTGTGTGATTGTGTGTATGTTTTGAGTGATCGTGTGTATGTTTTGTGTGATTGTGTGTATGTTTTGTGTGATCGTGTGTGTGTTTTGTGTGATCGTGTGTGTGTTTTGTGTGATCGTGTGTGTGTTTTGTGTGATCGTGTGTATGTTTTGTGTGATCGTGTGTATGTTTTGTGTGATCGTGTGTATGTTTTGTGTGATCGTGTGTATGTTTTGTGTGATTGTGTGCATATTTTGCAGATCAAGGTGAATTGTGTGCATTGTCTGCCCTCTATGTGACCAAACACAAAGATCCCAACGTTCAGACAAAAGACAAAGCGAGTGGACGTGGTCGAGTCATAAACGCCGTCACTTCCTCAGAACTGAAGGGTTCACCCTCGACCTTTGACCTCCCACTGACTCATTAGTTAAAACAGAGGGAGCGTCTCTTCCTGCTGAATAAAGCTGTATTGTTCAAGTTTTCTCCTCTTTCAATGATTAACTCATCAGTCTATTCATCATTCTGTCTGTTTTCTCTACTTAGTACCTTTAAAACTGGACTCTAACACCATTTTCTGTCTAATATTAAACACAGAATGTTAAAAACTAATCCATTAAATACAATAATTGATTAAAAATGACCTAATAACATCCTGAAATGCAGAAACAGAATTTCTGTCCTAATGCTAATAATAATAATAATACATTTTATTTGGTGGCACCTTTCAAGTCACCCTTACACCTTACAGACCATAAAAAGCATAACATAACAGCAACAAACGTAGTTAAAAACAAAACATCAACCTAAAAACAGGTGTAATGTACAGTGTTAAGTCAAAGAGAGTATGCCAGTTTGAACAGACGGGTTTTGAGTTTGGCGTTGAATGTTGTGATGGAGTCTGACTGTCTTATGTGTGGGGGGAGGGACTTCCAAAGTCTGGGTGCCGAGCAGCTGAAGGCTTGGGCACCCATGGTGCTGAGGCGTGGTCTAGGGATGGTGAGTAGTCCAGTGGCAGTTGAATGGAGGATGCAGGAGGGGCTGTATTCTTGGAAGAGGTAAGTGGGGGCTAGGTGATGGAGAACCTTGTATGTGAGGTGGAGGGTTTTGTAATGGATGTGGTATTGAACTGAGAGCCAGTGAAGTTGGATGAGAATGGGGGTAATGTGGTCTGATGATTTGGTGCAGGTGATGATCTGGGCGGCCGAGTTCTGAACGATTTGCAGTCTGTTGATGAGTTTGGTGGGAAGTCCGGTGAGGAGGGTGTTGTAATAGTTAATGTGGGAGGTGCCAAATGCATGAACCAGGACGGTACTAGTTTGGGACAGTGATGGGTGGAGACTGGAGATGTTGTGGAGGTAGCAGAAAGCAGTCCAGGTGAGGTTTTGAATGTGAGCTGTAAACCAGAGAGTGCTGTCCAGTGCGACGCCAAGGCTCTTGACTTGGGAGAAGTGGACAAGAAAGCTATCGATGGTGATGGGTGGGGCTGAGGTGTGCCATGATTTGATGAGGGTGGATTTTGAGCTGATGAGCAGAGCCTTAGTTTTATTGCTGTTTAGCTTAAGGAAGTTCCTGCTCATTCAGTTCCAGATGTCTTCCGGACAGGTGATGAGGGAGATGGGTTTGGAGGATATGTAGACCTGTGTGTCATCAGTGTAGCAGTGAAAGTGGATCCCATGATGACGGAAGAGTGTGCCAAGGGGGAGGAGGTAGATGATGAAGAGGAGTGGATCCAAAACTGACCCCTTGGGGACACCCAGTGAAACACCTGAACACCCAGACTTGTGGTCCCTGAGTTGCACAAATTGTTGGCAGTCCCTGAGGTAGGATGTAAACCAGCAGAGTGTGGCACCAGTGATCCCAATGCTAACCAGGCGGTCCAGGAGTAGTGAGTGGGAGATGGCATCGAATGCTGCACTGAGGTCTAGGAGGATGAGAATAGTACGTATCTGGAGTCAGCTGCATGGAGGAGGTCATTGGTGATTTTAACCAGGGCTGTTTCAGTGCTGTGTTTTGGATGGAATCTGGATTGGAAGGCTTTGTGGAGATTGCTTGTGTCAAGGTGGGCCTGCAATTGTGTGGCAACCACCCTTTCAAGTGTTTTGGAGATGAAGGGGAGGTTGGAGATTGGCTGGTAAAGGTTGAGGTCAGTTGGGTCAGCACCAGGTTTTTTCACGATCGGTGTGATAGCAGCCAGTTTGAGAGTGGGAGGTACAGTCCCAGAGGTGTGTAGTCCAATGCAGTGTAACACAGTGTGTATTATGATGGGTAAAATGCAGACTGAATTTCCATACGAGGCTCATAAATTGAGTTAAATGACTAAATGCACCCAGACAAACTCCACATGAGCCGGTCCTGCATCCTTGCCCAGTTCCAGCCTTCTTCTAACATCCTCGGAGCAGGACTGATGGTTTATTGATGGTTTCCTGCTAAATCTGCACAGCTATTTCACATACAGTTATTTTTTTAATGAGTGACTTATTAAAGTATAGGGGCCACATCCACTAAACAGGACGAATTACTAAAGCCATGATCCAACAGAAAAGGTGTACATTTATGACTCAGATGCCGCCAGTTGAATATTTACAAATGCATTCTTTTACCAAAGTACAAACGGAGCCAAGTTTTCAACACAGTTGCAGCTTGTTACATGACAAACATAAGTGGAGGTTTTATGCATGTGTTCCCGTCAGGAAACTCTGAAGAAAAATGAGCTTCTGTTCATGGACCTGATCTGTGAAGTCCAACAGGAAATTTAAATGCCGTTAAGATGAAGATTTTATGGATTTCATGAAGGTTTTATTGGCCTGGATGATGACATGACAGTTATGCAGACTTCATTTAAGTCCTGTTGGACTTCCTGGAGAGGCTCCTGGTCATTTGGTAGGATTATCCTCAGGACTACAACGAAGAAAGTCAAAGTGTGGATGGAAATTCAGACACAGTAACGACTAAATGAAAGGTTGAGGTTGTTTGGGTGCAGAAGGCTGCTACTGTGTCACCCATTCTTCCAATGAATTAAGAATAATGAGCCTTGGTAATCGATGTGCTCTAACAACTCTGTCCTTTTGGGTGTGACGGTGTCATGGTTAGCATTTCGACCTCATACAGACAAGCTTCCTGTTCAGTTCTCAGTTGGCGCGCAGCCTTTCTGTGTTGACCGTAGGTTAATTCTGCTGTCAGTGTCCAGAACCAAAGCACTGATGAAGATCTGGAGCTAGTCCTCCAGCACTTTCCCTGCTGTGAAAGTGCTAATGCTAATGCTAGGTGCTAGTGTTGTATGAGTAAAATGCAAAGACCAAATTTATATATATATATATATATATATATGTGTGTGTGTGTGTGTGTGTGTGTGTGTGTGTGTGTGCGCACGCGCAATATGAACTGAATATATTTTCAGTAATGGGCTGGGGGTTCATGTAACCACTAGAGAGAGTAATGAGTCACTCTGAAACGGAGGTGATTAGTAGTTTTACTATGGCTGTTTTCAGTCTAAAAACAGAGCTAAGGTAACAGAGCTATAATGTTAACCAGGGGTGTCCAGTCCTGGTCCTTGAGATCTACTTTCCTGCACGGTTAAAATAAACACCAGTGAGTTTTAGTTTAATAAAATGTGATACTTCCATAAAACTGATGAAACTGAGTTTGATCCTTTATTCGGTGTCTGATCCAGTCTGTGGATCCACAGGGTCGGTTCTCTGCTGGTTCTGGTACCAGACTGACCCCTGCTGGTCAGAGTCTGATATATTAATTTACATAGAACTACTTTTAACATTAAGTACTTTAAATAAATCAACTTCAGTGGAGTCTAATGTCCAGGGGCGTTCATCCTGCAGACAAACACACTTCTGTGTCAACCGGGCTAATAATTCCAGGTCAACTTAGTTCTGAAAAATAAACCAGAATTCCACAAAGGATTAAACCTGAGCTCAGATAAAGGCAGAAATAAGGAGCAACCAGGGGGAGGCGCATGGTCAGAGGCTTTTTTCTGTTCTTATCGGAGTCAGGGTGGGGGGGTTCTGGTCAGGTGAAACCACAGTCCTGGTCTTTGTATGAATAGAGGCTGTTGTGTGTCTGTTACAGCTGTGTAATCACACTGATGAGGGGTTTGTTTTACACACATACACCCGCCGCCGCCATCATACATGAACAGACGTACTCAGACACACTGGTCTGTGGCGTGGGAAGTCCAGTTCCTTCATGTGTGTGTGATCCTGGGTGGTCTGTTTGCACCCGCTGGCCTTAGAACGGTCAGTGTGGACGTTTACACATAATCATCATATACTTCATATATTCTTAGAAACTGATGATTTGACTGTTTTTGGAGGCAAGTCTAAAGTCCCAGAGGTCGTCTATGCTTGTCCTGCAGGAGGTTCAACAGTTCAACCAACCCTCAACCACATCATCACATCTGATACGTCACATTTGGACAGTGTTTTAATCCAGTATCTACATCAGTTCTGATAGAAGCGCTTCTGTCACTGCAAACCACATTATAACAAACGTTTTCTCATAACTCTGTACGTTTAGAGCTGGTCTGAACCAGACTCTTCCAGACCAGACCAACAAATAGATGGAAGGTCTTAATATTTACAGAAAATGTCACTAAGTCAACCTCAAATGCTGGCTGAAAACTACTGCAACATGACACGTATTTATACTATTTAAAATACTATTTTATCAAACATAAATGTCCTGTTTTTATAAACTCATTCATACACATACACACCGTTAATGCTGTGTCTGCTCATAGTTTGTCTATTTTTATTTCATTCTGCTTTAGTTCATTCTGATTTCACTTTTTGTAAAATATTATATTCTATTTTCTCATTATACTTTTTAGTTTTTGAAATTTTATATGCACTCCATTCTGATTTTCCTGTGTACACACACACACACACACACACACACACACACACACACACACACACACACACACACACACACACACACACA
>JAQQZY010000027.1:1496222-1506331 GCA_030068375.1 Ostorhinchus rueppellii | reverse complement strand
ACACACACACACACACACACACACACACACACACACACACACACACACACACACACACACACACACACTTTTAATATTGTTGCACTGACTGTAGCACAATGACAATAAAGGTTCTTCTTTTCTATTGCCTTGTGTACTCTACTCTTCTATTATTTTCTCTTGTCTTCTTTTCCCTCCTCTCCTCCTCTCTTTTTGACCACAGTCTTTGTAAACAGGTATCGGTGTGATGTCTGATGAGCCAACTCTGGAAACCAAGCGTGTCCAACCCATCAGTGATCTGTCACCTCATCATTAAGACGTTTCATGATGTTTCATCACTTCATCTCTTATAGAAAATAATGAAAAGCCCAACACGTGGCCTTTAGAGGGATGTAAACACATGAAACTCCGGGGAATGCCCAACCTCCATCAGAATTGGAGGAAGAGATGTCATGGTGACGGCGGCGTACACAGTGCTCATCAGCAGCTGCTCTGACCCGGTATCTGCGGTGTGACGACTCCCATGACTCCAGCGCATTAAAGGTGCTATTGTGTGACTGTGGGTGGGTGTGGCTTCCCTCCTCTGTTTAACTCTGTACAGTGTGATGGCTGCAGGACCACTTGGTTATGTAACACATGTGTGTTTGTCCTGAAATGTGATCTCAGCAGTTAGTTAACCCCTTAACCCCTGACACGTTCTGAATATAGGGTTATCTGAATATTCATCTAAATTCAACTGTTTGATCAATAGTTCCATCTCCAGTCATGTTGACAGAATAGACGTTCTTTCCATAGACATCTGAGCATGCTCAGTTTAAGTCCCGCCCCCTGTGGAATGGAGGGAGGGTCAAACACAGAGTGAGACCGACTCAGTATAAAAACATTATTATTAATTAATTAATTAATTAATTAATTAATTAATTAATTAATTAATTAATTAATTAATTTAACCAGACAAAGCCTCACTGAGATTTGAAATCTCTTTTTCAAGAGGAACCTGGCATGGCGGCAGCATACAGAGACAAAGGCATACAGAGGCATACACAACAAAAACAACAATTACATTCATATATCACTACATTAAAACCAAGCAGTTATGAAAACACTAATTCAGAGTAAAATAAGAAACAGTCAAGAATGAAAACAGCCACAAAATAGACAGTTTGGGCTTTTTTTTTTTTTTAAACAGTTTTCCTTGTGATGGGACAAATTTAGACAAAACGAGCCCAAAACTAAAACTACTGGGTCCAAATTCAAATCCTTTTTGCTTATTTTAGTCTCTTTTTTTTTGCTTCCTTTTTTGTAAATATTTTAACATTTTTCATGTTATTCATTATTTTGGAAATTTTTATTTGCTTTTGTTTTCTTTAATTTTCTTCTTTTTGTGACTCATTTTGCTCATGTTACTTATTTTGTTGGTTTATTTTTAAGTTTGTTCATTCTATTGATCAATTTGGCTGTTTTTGTTCACCTTTACCTTTAATCATGGTTCAGGGGTTTGAGGGTTAAACTTGTACCATTTGTCTCGTACGTAGAAAAGCTTGGTTTTCACATACATATAGTCCCTGAATATATAAAGACCTTTGGGTGGATGTAAAAACCTCCACAGACAGATGAGAGAGGACATGTGGACAGACTTACAGTGATGTCCTTTCCAGCCCAGTTACACTCCTCCCTCCAGTCGACAGGAGCAGGCCAGTAGATCTGAAACACAGAGGTCAAAGGTCATGGCTCTGGGTAGGGCAGTTTAGCAGTTTAGAGGAAAATATCAGGCATACGAATGGAGGAGGAAGAAGAGGGGGAGGAAGAGGAAGAAGAAGAGGAAGGAAGAGAAGAGAAGAATGGATCTGAAAACTCTTTAAATCTGCTTTTTTCAGTTTTCATAAAAGTCCAGACATAAACCTGGAGGTGGAGACCCCGTTCTGCACATAAATCTGAACATGGTCTTACACCTCCTGTTTCTTTTCTTAAACCATCCTCATGTTGTCGAGGAGGTGAATGTGTAAACCCAGACCCAAAATCACATCCAACATAGATGCAAACAACTGAGAACTCGGCCCACACAGTAGTGTGTGTGTGTGTGTGTGTGTGTGTGTGTGTGTGTGTGTGTGTGTGTGTGTGTGTGTGTGTGTGTGTGTGTGTGATGTTCAGGGAATCTTTAGCAACTTATTTTTTTTTTTTTTTTTTTACAGTAGATGTTGAAGCGACTCAGATCAGATATTTCTGATCTCCAGAACAACCTGAAACCCGGTCCAGAATCTGGTCCAGATCCAGTTAACCCTGTCCTTGTAATGTGTGTCTTGTGTCCGACTGCACTCATGCCTCAGGTGTTCCCTGGTTCACATTATTCTTTCAGTGTTATTGGACTGGTGCTGTTCCTACAGATAACCCTTTGGTGTCCAGCTGAGAACGTTAAACACACGTTACCTTTACGTCATTAAAGGTCAGATTATTTTTCACCACGTGTTTTACGTCAGAATTCATAAGTTGTTTATTTTTCCATGATTTTTAAAATACTGACCCATCCACTAAAAGCAACACAATGTAAAACATACATTAAGATACATATTAATAATAAATAAATGAAGTTAAACTCTTACACTAACACCTTCTACCAAGTGAGTCTAAAATACATACTGACACATTTAACATTTGACCTCGAACCAAAAATAATTCTGGATATGATTTCACAAAACAGGGATAATGTCAACAACTAACATTAAACAGTGATAGACAAGAAAAATAAAAGACGAGACAAAAAAGAAAATAAAAGACATGTCCATGTGGGTCACTGCAGGACCTCTTCAGTCCATGTGCGTTCACTAAATCCCGCTGTGCTCGTTCTTGTCTTCAGTTCTGGTTCTGGTTCTGTCTCCGGGCCGTGTTTTGAACAGATTCTGTCACTAATTCCACGTCTGGGGTGTTTTTGTTTTTTTTGGGTTTTTTTTACAAACTCTGTTCTCTGGTGGTTTGATTGGTTTCTTCGTGGAAAAAAGCAGCACATACAAGATTTATAGCTTTAATTTATTTGTGAACGTCAGTTGAAGAAAAGCTCAGATGTCTTTCTGAAAATATATTAAAACGTCACAATAAATCCTGACTCACTGGATCCAGTCAGACGAACTTTATTACACAGAAACAGGAGACTATTTAGCAGCGCCTGGAACACAGCCTTTATGTTTGTGTTTTTGTAAAGGAACGATTGGAGGCAGGTTTAAAGGGAAACAGCAGAAAATATTTAGATTTATTGATATATACAATAACAAGCATCCCCAAACACTGTATTTTTTAATCCAACTAATTTTTTCATTTCATTATTTTCCTCATTTTCATTCTTTTTTATATTATTGAATCAGTCTAAACCCAGTGTCTGTTCACTGTCACTGATCCAACTGATGAATCAGTAATTTCTTTTTGTTCATTTTGTTGCTTTTTTTTTTTTTTTTTTTACTTTAATATATCTTTGCTTATTTTTCTTATATAATTTATTATTTTGTTGGGTATTTATTCATTTTGTTCATTTAATCCACTGTCATTGATCCAACTCAATGAATCTGTGCACGTCAGTAATTCCTTTTTTTTAATTTTTTTTTTATATTTTATTTTCTTTTTTTCTTCAATTTTGTTCAGTTTGTGGCTTATTTTTGTTAATGTTACCAATTATTTTGTTGATTTACTATTAAGTTTTGTTCATTTTACCAAATACTTTTAAAAAATTTTGTTGCCTATTTTTTTCTTTTTTTTTTTTTTTACTTAATTTTATTATTTCTTTGCTTATTTTTTACATTTATTATTTTGTAGGGTTTTTATTAATTTCTGTTCATTTTATCTACTGTCATTGATCCAACTGATCCATGATTTTTACTGGTGAATCAATGCTGTAGAAGATGACAGTGTTTCTACGGTAACTACAGAGCCTCTGGACATCCAAATATGGTCATATCTGATGACCATGAAAAGATGAACTGTATTTGACACCAATTATTGACATGTATTGATAGGATTAATGGATCAACAGGTATTAAACAGTTTAGATCAGTAGATGGTTTAGGTTGAAGGTGGACATTTGGGTCTTTAAGGGTTAACTGACCTTGTGTTCCTGTTTGGCGATGTTGTCCAATGACAGCGACAGCAGGAAGTTTTTGGCGCCCACAAAGAGGCGTCCTCGTTCTTCGTCCAACAGCAGAGCGCTGAAGCAACAGGAACGCTCCAACTCGAACCGACGAACGCCGTGAAACTGTTGCAGGTCTGGAAAATAAAGATGCACAAGGGTTAAACTGAGATGGACGTGACTGGAAACTGGACCGAGTGAAGGACAGATGGCCATGATGGTGACATTCTGTTTCTATTTTATATTTGAACTTGTTTTATTTATTTGATTTTATTGTTTTTAATGCTTTTATTAGTTTTTTTTTTTATTGTGCTTTTATTCTTCTGTGCAGCCCTTGGGTCCACTGTGGTCGTTTTAAAGCGCTTTATAAATAAAGTTGGATTGGATGATCACACATGAGCAGAGGGAAATATTAGCTTTGCTGGTGTTTGTACAGTTTCCATCACACTGAAAGTCAATGTATGTAATGTTTAACTGCTGAGACCTGAATAGAATAGAGTATTTTCTCTCTTTAACTGCTCCTGTCACTCGTCCATCCTCCACACTCTGCTCCAGGTTTCAGCTGTTAAAGGTACTTTTTCCTTCTTCTGTCACACATGTTTACTCCTGTGGGATTCTGTAAATTGCGCTCAGAGTCTGGTTTATTCTGGCTCTATATGTAAAGTGTCATGAGATAACTTTTATTATGATGTGGAACTATATAAATAAAACTGATTGATTGATGTTCACCATGTGACGCTGTTAGCGGTTAAGGAAAACATTACGAGTGAAAAAAGTAGCTTCATCATCATCAAGATGGAGAAGAACTGCAGTTTCATGAAAAATCCTGTCACTGCTCCTTTAATTTGTGCTGACAGAGCAAATATTCATATTGTTCCTTTAATAAGAAGCACAGTTTGATGGTTTGACTGGTTCATTGTTTAGTTTTGGAGGTTTTTCAGAGCAGACACATATGTCAGTTGAACACAGCGTTGGGCATCTGAGGTGGTTTTATTGTTGAAATGTTGAGTGTCATTGTCCCCCCTTGGAGAAATTTGTCTTGGCCAACACAAACAAACTCACTAAACTGGAAATAAGTCAAAAAACCTCAGAGAAATAGTTTTAGTAGCAAGCCATGCAGCCATGATTTGCACAGACAATTTTGGAAAAACACATCCATAAACAGGCCACGTCTTCTCCAAAGTTCTGCTAAATATCTGTCTCACCCTGTCCGTTCTAATTTAGGTTCGCTAAAATACAGTGAAAGATCGTCTCCGGTAAACAACTAGCAACTGACTTCAGGTTCTATATTTTGCCAAGAAACACACGATCTGATTGGTCAGTTGATGTACCATTTGAAAACAGGCCTGTGATTGGTCTGAAAGTCGATCCTGGCGATACCTCCCCCATGGTCAGCTGCCAGGTAAACACCTGCATTGCCTGATTTTTTAGTTTTGCTTACCCAAAACCCTGATTCCTACCTAAAACTATGCTCTGGGGTGGTTTTACTGTTGAAATATTGAGTATTATTGTCTCCCGTTGGAGAAATTTGTCTTGGGAAACACAAACTCACTAAACTGGACATAAGTCAAAAAACCTCTGAGGACATGAAAGTTTTGGACATGGGTCCATTGTTGCTCTTTCATTAGTTTGATGCTGCTATAAATGAAGTAAAAACCCTCTCTCCTGCTACATCTGACTTCTAAAACCCTGATAAGCTCCTCCACCTGCAGAGCCAAACACTAAAATAGTTTTCCTAGAACTCCTGAAAGTCTGTGTCTGGATGCTTTTTCTTGTTGTTCTGGAAAAAAAAAAAAGTTACACGATAACCTACGAAAAAGACACAATGGCCACAGAGTCTCAGATCCAACTGCATTAAGTCGCTAAAGGGCAGCAGCGAGTCATGTGGTCGCAGAAGGAGAAGCGTTTCATTTTAGTGTTTGAAAAGCATGAGCTGCATCCTGAGGCTAAAGCTGAGCCGACATGTGAACTGTTCATCTGCACAATCTGAAGCACACTGCATCAGTTTCAATGGAAAAACTGAGCTCACATTTGAGCAGCCCAGTGTGCCCAGGACATTTGACTATTTGTAAAGTTAAGCTGTAATAGTTCGACCAAACCAGTGGAAAGAAACCGAGTTCTTGGCCCCAGAGGCTGAAGAAATGAGGGCTGTGCATCCTCTCCTGCTGCTCTGGCTTCAGCAGAACAAAACCAGGCCAAGGCTGGGTTCATGTCCACATTAAAAGGCCTTTATTGGTCTACCATTGTTCAAAAATGGGTTTAGAACTAATGAAGATGCCGTCACCAGCCACCAGCCGCCACCATGACATCATCCAGACCTCCTGTTTGACATTAACCTGCCGCTGTAACCATGACAACGTGTGAGGCGACCTGTTCCAGTGGTGTTGGATGAAAATGAACTAGTGTTTGACACACCTACTGGTGTAAAAACTACAGAAAACCACTGCATTTATTGACACAAACTAAAACTACTACTCTTATTGTGGTGTGAGAACGAATGAAAAGTATAATTACTATGATCCAAAGGGGGGGGGGGCAGATCGAAGCAGGCAGGCGGCCTAGGTGGGTTCATTCAGGCTGAATCCTGGATCATGTCGGACTCCAAGCTGCTGCCTTCCAGCGTACGACACTTCAGCACAAACACAAAAGCCACTGCTGTGTGTTTGTGTGTCGGTTTGGTAAATCACACAAACCACAAATGAAGCCTGGACGCTGTTGAGGGGCGTCGACTTCCAAAAGGATAGAGCTGAAGGCGAAGCAGAGGGAAAACTAAACCTTCATGGCTCTAATTGTGTCTGCGTCGGCCATAGGAGGCAGTTCTGACACACATTAGGTCTGTCTGGATCCTGTTTAGAGCTGGTTTTTAGCAAACGTCCTGTTCCTAAAGTCAGTCCAGACACAAACACTGGACCATCATGGATTCATCTGTACCACAATGACTCTTCCTCTGGGTGATTGTGTCATTCATGCAGACATAGGGGGAAGAAGAATGGTGTTCCTTTTTATTAAAGACACTTTGTTTTAACCTCCGTGTCAAAGAGCTCACAAAAGTTGACTTTCTTCATCTAAGGAACGTCACTAACTTCAGTCCTGCTTTGTCTTTTAAGAACGCTGAGACCCTAAGACAGTAGAACCATAGAACGAGTTGAAGTCGTTCCATGACAGAGCTTGTGTTGACATTTACTCGTTTTATAAATCCATCCATCCATCCATCCTCATCCGCTTTATAAATCATAAATCGCTTTATGAATTGAAAAAAAAGATCCATTCCAGCTCCAAAAAACAGACAAAACACCAACAAAACACCAAAAAAATGCCCTACAAAAAAAACAGACAACATAAAAAAACTATACACACCAAAAAAAAAACACAAACAAAACACCAAAAAAAGAAAAAAAATCCCCTACAAAAAAACCATAAAACTATACACACCAAAAAAACCCACAAACAAAACACCAAAAAAAAAAAAATCCCCTACAAAAAAAACAGAAAAAAATTTTCACACCAAAAAAACCACAAACAAAACACCAAAAAAAGAAAAAAATCCCCTACAAAAAACCAGACAACATAAAAAAACAACTATACACACCCAAAAAAAAACCCACAAACAAAACACCAAATAAGACCCAAAAAACCCACATCCATAAAACACAAAAAACCCCACCAAAAAATAAAAACAACAACAAAAAACCCCCCCAGAAAACACACACAAAACAAACAAACAATAACACACACACACACAAACAAACAAACCAACAGACAACACACACACACACACACAAAAACCACCAATACTAAAAAAAAAAAATAAAAGAACAAACGAAACACCCCAAAATCACCAAAATCCACCCTGGAAAAAAAACCAAAAACTTTTAGGGGCTTTTACTACCAAAAAAGTGCAGTTACAAAGAAAATAACAAATATGAAAACAAATAAACTGGTTTATTTGTTTATTTACCTAAAAGGGAGAGAGAGAGAGAGAGAGAGAGAGAGAGAGAGAGAGAGAGAGAGAGAGAGAGAGAGAGAGAGAGAGACGGTCCTGCAGAGTCTGGCTTCATGTTCAGGACTAGAATTCAACTTTACTTTATCGAATTTATTTTCACTCTGCTCCTACTCTTATTGTTGTAAATCCCTTTGGTCCAAAGTGCTGAATAAATAACTGTATTATAATAATAATAATAATAATAATTCTTATTATTATTCATGTTCAGGGGCAGTGAAGCTGCATAAACATCCATATTTCCTTCTCAGGCATAAACGTTCCGGTTCGTACCTTTATATGAGAGCTTCATGCGAGGTGATGAGGATGAGGAGGTGGAGGAAGAGGAGGAGGACGACGAAGAGGAGGAGCGGCTCACGGCGTTGGAGGAGGCGTGAGCGGCGGCGAGGCCCAACAGGAACAAGGAGCTGCAGGTGACCATGGTGGCCACCATCATCATCATCATCGTCATCATCGTGGCGTTTTACACCAACTCCGACTGTTGGATTTTACACTTTGACCTTTGACCTGGTTCAGATTCAGAGACAGACCCTCTGGACTCCGTTGGCTCTGGCTCCGGGTGTTTGGGTTGTTTTTTTTTTTTTAGTTCTTGATGCTTGTTCGTTGTCGGCTGTAGATCCACTGGTCCTCGAACAGAACCAGTTCACCTCTCACATCCACGATGGGACACGAACATCACACCAGGACACGGACACCTAAAAACAGAGACACAAGGAGGCGGGGCATTGAGACGGAGATCCAAAAACATAACACGATGCATTTAGGGGAGGAACAAGGATTAATACTGGACCACAGAACCAGAACCTTCTACTTCAAATGTAAATACTGTGGAGGTCTTCAGTTCCATAATGGATTACTGTGCACAGCTGAAGGTTTGACTATGGACAGCAGGAAAACCAGACACAGACATTCACTGGTGCAGACTGTACCATATGCATCTGAACAAAACAAAAACATCCTACTGACTCATGTAACTTCATGAAACAGTTTCAGATCTATTCCTCCTCCATCATCTTGTATTGTCAAAAAGAAATGTTTTCCAAATGATCACAAACTACCAACTGGACGAGAGTTAATTTCACCTTAACACAGATTAAAGTTAAACTGGTGTGAAAATGAAGAAGACGATGCAAGAACATCAGTGACAGCAGAGGAGCATCCATAATGTCTGATGGACGGTCGACGACAACTCATGAAACCCAGAACATGTCGAAGAGCGAGGATTAGTCAGACCAGCGTCAAAACCACGAAACACTGGATTCAAACCTGGACCACAGACGGAAATGGCACAAACACATCAACACCAGACCACAGTTACCCCAGGCCCCAGTAACCCAGGCCCCAGTAACCCCAGGCCCCAGTTACCCCAGGCCCCAGTAACCCCAGGCCCCAGTAACCCCAGGCTTCTGTTACCCCAGGCCCCAGTTACCCCAGGCCCCTGTTACCCCAGGCCCCAGTTACCCCAGCCCTCTGTTGCTCCAGGCCTCTGTTACCCCAGGCCCCAGTGACCCCAGGCCTCTGTTGCCCCAGGCCCCAGTTTCCCAGGCCCCAGTTTCCCAGGCCCCAGTTACCCCAGGCCTCTGTTGCCCCAGACCCCACCCACACCCTCCTTCACCCTTGTAATCCCTTCACATTACATTTCCTCCCGGGGTCAGACTCCAACCGACACAAACTAGACACCGGTCGCTGCCAGATCAGCGTCCAAACTCGTCACCATCGCCCTGGTGGACGGTGACACCAGATCAGACCTCTGAACTTCAGAAAGAGACGAGTCGACTGTAACGTGGGTGAGTTAAACTCGTGTGGTTCTACTGTTCTTGGTTTTTGGTGCACATTCACAGCTAAACCCACTGTGGGGAAGAAACGGTGGAAAATACTGCGATGGGATGACAGTCACACTATAACCCAAACCGAGGAACCGTCCACGCACCACTGTTCATCTGCTGTAGGTAAAGAATATATTTATAGAATAATACAGACAGAGCTATTAAAGGCCGGGGGGGGGGGGGGGGGGGGGGG
>JAQQZY010000027.1:1481750-1495571 GCA_030068375.1 Ostorhinchus rueppellii | reverse complement strand
AGTTCCCACTGGTATTCTCCATCTGGGTACGCATCCACCAGCACCTGGAAAATGGACAGAACTGTGTACACAGAGGACAGACAGAACACTGCGTCTGTAACGTTCCTTTTGTCACCGTCGTTTATTCAGTTCAGTCTCCACACTGCTGACATTACTCCTCCGTACCTGCTGCACTGAACTAGGAATGTCATGCTGCTGGAAGTGGGATCAAGTGTGTTTGTATCCGAGTACTTTTACCAGTATGAGTACAAGCACTCGCATAGAGTATTAGACCTGATACCAATACCAGTATTGGGTATCAGTTAATCCCTAGTTTATACTATAGATATTAACAATCACGTTAGTTCAGGTTCCACATTCAGACCAATATGATCTAAAGTGGATCAGAACTATCAGAAGAACCTGTAAATAATGTCAAATACATGCATTTCTCTTTGTTTTATTGCAATTACTTAAAAATGTTTCCATCTACAAGCTCTCCCTTCACAAAAAATGTGAATAACCTGAAATGTAATCATATAAATCAGTGTAATTGGACCAATATTCTGACTGGTATTAAATGTTTTGTACATTTGTAGATCCACCGCCATACATATATAAGCTGTAATGTACATGTGGAAATGATACTATTGTTAAAATTACACTTATTTTTCTAAAGTTTCAGGTTGTTCATGCTCGTTCATGTTTTTCACATTTCTTAAGGCTAGTTTGTAGATGGAAACATTTTCTCGACATTATTTGACTTTTTCACTGTTATTCTTTTATTTTACATCATATTGGTCTGAATGTGGAACTTGAACTAAAATGAGGTTCTGGAGGTTTTGGGTGTGCAGCCTTTCCATGGTAACAGTTTATGTCAGCAGCGATGACAGGGGGCGGCAGTGCTGTAAAAGGACGTGGCGGTCCCATTGTTTCTACGACAGAGGAGATGCTCCTACGTTCATAAATCAGTCTCCATTCATGTAAAACAGTGACGCAGAAGCTGAAGCTGGTTTAAAGTTTGGACGAATGAGTTTAGATACAACTGAAACGAAGAAAGAAGGACACTGGTTTATCTGTACACTGTATGGATCTGTAAGAGGAACAGGAGGAGGAGAAGAAGGAGAAGTAGAAGGTGGTGGTCAAACCCATACAGGTTTCGTCCTAAACATGTTCACTTGTGTCACAACATAGTGATGAAAAACTTAAAAACAGTTCAATGTTTAAAAAAACAAACAAGACAAAAACAAAATCAACATCAACTTAATGATCATTTAACGTATGTTTGACTCCAGAATGTTCCAACTGGAGTCTATGTATGTGTACACACACACACACACACACACACACAGAGTCCATATAGTCACAGACTCATAATACATCTGGGTAAAACATTCACACATTCAGTCACATTCACTTCAGCTTCAATAGACGACGCAGCGGCAGCAGAGTGAATTCAATATACACACAATCTTTATGGGGGGGGGTCTGTCAAAAACCAGCTGAAATAGACACAGGCAGACAAAGGGGGTCGCCTCCAGGGGGAGACGGGCTTTCACAGCGAGGTTAGAGTGGAACACAACAGAACCACCAGAACCACCCTGAACTGTACCACGCAAGAGCAGCAAACATATTCACCCAACACACGTGTGTTGACTCTTTAAAGTAGGGGCGTCAAACATGCGGCCCGTGGACCAAAACCAGCACACCAAGAGTCCAGTCCTTCCCACGGAAAAGCAAAAGTTACACTGAAAAGATTAACAGTCAAGGATGATGGGTTTTAAAAACAGAGCTAAGCTAACAGATTTAAGCTAACAGCTAAGGTAACAGATTTAAGCTAATAGAGCTATAATGTAAACTATCAGCTGATGCAGCATCTACAATATCAGATACAGAGTTATTTTATCCACCGTCAATATAAACGTCAGAGTTTGAGTTGAATTCAACTTGATTCCATAAAACAGATGAAACTATAAATTTGATCCTTTATTCAGTATCTGATCCAGTCTGTGGTGGTTCTGGTTCTGAGTGTGTTCTGGTACCAGACTGACCCCTTCTGATCACAGTCACAGACTGGAATATTATGACTATACAAAATTAATTGCTGCACAGAGCTGTACAAAGCTGCACAGAAGGGACTTTTACTCAAAAAAAAAAAAAGCAGTATTTGTACTTCTATTACACAGTATTTAGAAACTGGAACATTAACATTTGAATGTTTTTACACAGAACTGTGCATTTTACAGCGCTACATTAGTATTTTCACAGACCACTACTGCTGCTTTTTACTCTAAGGGAACATTTTTAGTGAAGTCTGGGACTGAAATAACAGATCTGAGCACATGTTCTAGGATTAAAAGGAGAGAAATGGAACGGAATGATGAAAAGAGGAAAGAAAAACTAAGAAAGACTACGAAAAACCAACAAACGTTACAATCAAATGGCCAAAAGGAGGTGGAAAGTGAGGATGTATGGAGCAATATACAGTTGTTACAGCAGATCAGCCTCCCAGCATGCATACAGTCCCCCAGAAGAAAAGAATGAAGCTTATTCGGGGGGGGGGTATGGATGGAGAAGAAAATGAGCGAGAGGTGATGGAGAGAAAGGAGCTGATTGTTCGGCCTGGAGGCAGAAAAGGGTTTCCCTGGCCTGAGACCAACAAGTCTGAGCCTCCCTGCAATGGAGGAATGAAAGGACGGAGGGATGGGGGGTGGGGGTGGGGGTCACAGCAAAATGACTGGAACAGCAGGTTACTGGTGGTTTTCACACCAGTTTGTCTGAAGAAGAGAAGAAGGTTCTGCAAATTAAGGGGAATCTGAGGAAGAAGAAACGTTCAACGGTGGGATTTTAACCCCAAAAAACCCAGAAACAACCACCGGCAACCGAGTGCATCTACTGATGTAAAGCACAAAAAACCTACTGATCCACTGAGCCCATCAACACATGGACATAACTGGGGTCAATAATAAATGATCAAATGTACAAAAACATGTAACATCTGGATAAAATAAGCAAAATACCTGAAGAACAAAAGAAAAAAAATGAAATTTAGCATAAAAATTAACAAATCTTTCTAAATTGAGGAGAAAATGAGCAAAAGAACTAAAAAAAAAAATAAAAAATTGGGAGAATTCTTCATTTCATACCCTCCAGAACCCTGTATTTAGTGTGTGAACGTGACAAAACCTAAATCACCAACTGATCTAAACGGTTTAATACCTGTTGGTCCACTAATCCTATCAATACATGTCAATGATTGGTCTCAAATATAGTTCATTTTTTATGGTCATCAGATATGACCATATTTGGATGTTCAGAGGCTCCATAGTTACCATGGGAACACAATCATCTTCTACAACACTGATTCACTAATAAAACCCATGGAGTTGGATCACTGCCAGTGGATGGACATACTTGATTTTTGTAAATTAAATAAATAAAATGAATAAAAACAAGTAAAAATTTTCCTCCACAAAAAAAGTGAAAAAAGGAACATAAATGAATAATAAATCAACAAAAATAATAAGCAACATGAATAAAATAAGCCACAAACTGAATAAAATTGGGGGAGGGGAGTAAGAAAATGAATAAAACAAGTAAAGTGTAAAATAAAATTAATAAAAACTAATAAGAAATTCACGAAATCATAAATATGGATAAAATAAGCAAAAAAAGAACAAAAACAGTCAAAGTTATCAACAAAATTAATAAAATTTTTTACAAAAAATAAGAAGCAAAATGAAAAAAACAAAACAAAAAAGCCACAAACTGAATGAAGTTGAAGAAAAGCTAATAAACCCATGGCGTTGGATCAGTGACAGCGGACAGACGCACTGGGTTTATGTTCAGTTCATGAGATTTTTGCTGAATAACTCACTTTTTCTTCATTACCACCGCAAAGGAGGTTATGTTTTTGCTGGTGTTTACCTGTTTGTTTGTGTTCAAAATAATTTGAAAACTTCTGAACAGATTTGGATGAAATTTTCAGGAATTGATCATGGAATTTTTTTAAAGGTTTCTTTATCATTGGGAGATAGGGCATGATGGCACTGATTCGCATATGAGGTCATTCAGCGCCATCTAATGGAGGAAAGTTCAAAAACTACCTTGGCGGAGGTCTGCGCTCTCCGAGTGCTTTTGTAGTTTTTCTCTGTTTCGTTATAAAAACCCTTGAATTTACTCAGAGCTTTAGTGAACATCTACATGATCAGTGAATTAAATATAGAAAATACAGGATTTACTCTGAAAAATATAAAATACAGAAGATGTTACGGTAATGGAGAAATGCTTCAAAAACATGTGTAACCGATCTACAAACTGATCTACAAAAAAGAGCCACACGTATAATAAGCAGAAAAAGGGTACGGAGATGCAACATATTCATTTTTTCATCAACTAAAAATATAGTACAGCATATTATAAATCACGTTCAAAGCGAACACAGATTCTCTACCATACAACATTCAGCACAAATTTGAAAAAACAAAAAGTCACTTCAGTCTCAAAGGAAGAGACGTCTTCAATAAACTGAGACTCAAATCAACGTATGGAACGACCTCAATGTGAAACCAAGGCAGTTCTATCAAACAACACATTTAAACGGACAGCCAAAACCTAAACGTTACAAAAACATGACCCAAGTATCAGTTAAAATGTGTTATGGTCAAAATCAATTTGACGTATAACATTGCTATGACGTGGACAATCCCTATTCACCCCTTGGCCCCTCCCTTTGACCCCTTCCCTCTCCATTTTGCATGAAGGTGTAGAGGTGTCCCGGTTCTCAACAGCCCCTTTTCCACAGGACTTCTGTTGTGGGAATATTTCGCAGTTATTCCTAAACGACGTCTGTGTAAACAAAATGGTGGATCATTCGGTCCCACTTTTGGCGGTAGTAACATGGCCGTGATTAACGCTACAAAATGGCTGTCTGCCCCACACCGGGGGGTTTAAAAATGAGTGTAAAAGTCCAGCCCGTGTCATCCGTTCGTCCTTTGGCTGTGGAAATCAGTCCATGGAGGAAAAAAGATGGGAGCAACCTCTCACCTTTTTTCCAGGACCCCTGTGTAAAAGTGGCTAATGAGTCAGAGGGGGAGGGGTGAAAATGAAAATTAGGATTGGGCCTTTAACTCTGGTACGTGTATAACTTATTTTGATTGTGTAGATTTGCATATGTGTTTTGTGCTTAGAGTTCATTTGTAGATTTGTGACGTTACTTATGGGAGCTGACGTATGTATTTACAGTCAGTAAAAAGACAAAGAGGGGGTGGGAGGATATAAGATGAACTTCATACTGCCCCTTTTTGAATACGGTTTCTTTTTCATATTGATTTTTCTTGTTGGATTGGTTTCCAAAGTTGAAAAGTTCGAAATAACCACTCAATCAAGAAATTTAAAAAATGGTGATAAAGTTTAAATGTAGAGAATTCCCTTGGAAATCAACACAAAAACACCTCTGGGTCTTAATGGGTTCATGAGACTAAAGTAAAACACACGGTACCAGGAACAACAAACCCCGCCCCTCACACATACTTCCATTACAAGAATACTAGCCCGTTGACCCGTTTGGATCCACAGGTTCTAGACGTGGTAGGTTTTCTGCTGTTGTGTATTCATACAAGCTGTACCATATTTGTCCAGCAGTCACCGCCAAAGTGTTCTGGACATAGCAACGTCATTATAAGAATATTATATTAACAATTACGAGTATCTGACAAAAATATTGGTCTGATCAACCTGCTGTTTTCACTAGTCTGTTCATAAATACATAAATATGACAAACTGCAGCACTCAGCTCTGTACACACACACACACACACACACACACACAGAGGCCACTTGGCTTTTACAATACAGATGGGAAGATATTTAAAAAAAAAAAAAAATCACAAAAAAATTTGAACTTTGACCTATTTTTCGGCAAAATATAATCACATGTATTCTGGTAATCTATAATCCCAGTTTGGTTTGGATTCAACCAACAGTTTTGCTGCTAAAGTGGAAACAAACAAACAAACAAACCAAAAACCACACCCCTCCCCTCCTCTTTATGCAGGGCAGGGTACTTAAATTGATTAATGGGGGCATATAGAGTCGTCTAAAAACGGATACTTCCACTCTTGTTCATTTGAATGCCTGGTCCAACTAAAGATCCATTTGTTTTTTCAAATATAATGAGAACACAAACAGCTCATAGTAGTTTAATTTAACAGCTGATATCTATCCATTTAACATGTTTTCTTGATAAAAACTAAACTCACTTCAGTTCTTCCATCAGTATCTGTGTCATTGTACTGACAAAAACAGTGCTTTTACACATTCCATGTTTTCTTTTCTGCCTGTTTTAGTCACATGACACACACAGGAGTTAGGACTGGATTATATAACCACTGTTTTTAAAGACTTTTGATGGTCTAATCATTTCTTCCGTCCGACCTGTGCGGTTGTTGCTCTATTTTAAACTATTGTGGTGTTCTAATTCAGTGTTTGGTTCCCGGGTCTGAATGCTTCACTCCACATGATAAAAAAAGTTGAAGGGAGGACGAGCAGGTGACGGCGGGTAGAACGGCTGCACGTCAAAGCCCCGAAGGTACCGACAAAACCACCGTCAGATGGTTTCAGTAGCAGAACAGCAGTACGTGTAGATGGAGGAGTGAGTCCAATAAAGCGTGAAAAGACTGGGATTGGGCGACATGATCGTTGGGCGACGCCTCATTTCACCTGAAAGCAGCTGCGAAAAAAAGAAAAAGATGACAGATGGAAGGAAACGAAAAGCAAGTCCTCGACGACAGACGCTATTTACACCAACTTCAGAGTCATAAAAACAGAACCAGTGTCCCTGTATGTCAGCGTCTGTTCTATGTGGATCAGAACCAGTTGAACTCAGGTTCTGTTCTATGTTCCAGTCCTGTGGCCTAGATGTATATCTATCTAACTATAGAAGTGGGCGGGACTTCACTGGAGGAGAATTGAACTCATCCAATCACACTCCATCTATGACTTCTATCAGTGACCAATAGAAACTAGACTGATATCTGGAACCATTTACATGTTAGAAACCATCAACACAAGGACCAGTAGAAGGAAAGGAACAGGGAGACTATTTAAAACATTTATTAAAAATATTAAAATCGAAATTTCTCTAAACTGTGAACAAACTTTGTAGACATTGTCCCAAAGAAGATGAATATAAAATTTGAAATGAATCGGACAGGTAGATTAGGAGAAGACGTTTGAAGAAATGCGACGACAACAACAAAGATCATGACAATGATGAAGATGATGACAACAATGAAGAGAATGGTGGTGAGGACAAGGACGATGAAGACGATGAAGAGAATAATGATGAAGACAATGGCGATGAAGAGAACAGTGATGACGATAACGAAGAGAACATTAACGAAGACAACAATGACAGACAATGACGACGAAGACAACAGCGAAGACAACGAAGATGACAACAACGGGAAAGAGAACGAAGACAATGACTTAGACAATGCTGACTTGGACAACGACAAAGACAATGATGAAGATGACGACAATGACACGATGATGAAGACATGGCCACCGCTGTCGGACACAGTAGCTCATGACCAATCGACCAATGAGATAAAACTGATCCAAGTGTTGAACAGCAGGTGCAGACGAGGACACGTTTAATACAGTTCAAATGTGGTCGAGTTAAATGCAGCCTGTGTCCAAGGTTTAAACAGGTCCAGTACGGCCCTGGTCCAGTGCCGTTCTGGTCTCCGTGTCAGGACAAAGGCGGGTCCAGGAGTACATGAGTTTGATCCGATCAGCCCAGTGTGACCACCACAGTTTACAGGATTTAACAAGGACAAATAAAAGAGTCTGAGAGCGAGACGGGCTGGAGAGGTCTGAAAGAAACCCAGAGAATGAGCAAGGATGGAAGACTCTGCTGGTCCTGGTCCCGATCCATCTGGACCTGGACAATGACTGGAAGCTTTCCCAGGTTTTAGTCCCACTAATTAAACTATTAAATCTGGGAAAAGAGAGTTAATGACACTTGGACTATCCAACCCAGAACATCTGATCGGGTCTGTCTGAAGCTTTTTATGGGGCAGGGACAGGGACGGGGACAGGGACGAGGATGGGGAAGGAGTAGGAGCTCATATCACTGTTGGACACCTGCCTGGTTACAGTCATTACCAGGCTTTAAGCTCTTGTCTGGTTCAACAAATTTCCAAAGGGAGACACAAAGGAGGAGACACCGAGGCGAGGGCCCACGCCGCTCTCTGCCAAATGGGCGGCGCCCAGCGAGTGGCGTTAAGTCAAGACCCGCCGAGCGACCTCTGGTCTCCTGACTGGAGCGTCTCCAAAGCGCCGCCGGAGGGAGGACGACTCACTTGGAGCTGCTGGAGGACTAACTGATGAAGCCCCACCCCCAGTACATCTTTATTTTGTAGAATTTCTCGATCATTTCACGTAAGTTTTATTATTTTGCATTTTTCTCTATTTTATTTTATTTATTTATTTTTTTTTACACTTTTTTCATTCTCTACTAAAGATTGTCAGTTATTTTTTCTCAGATTTCCCATTGACTTTCATCACATCTGACTGAAGAAGAAAAATCTACCATTCAAGTTTAAGGAAATACTGATGTTTCTAAATTCTGTGGACATAAATATTGGGACACATCATGTCTACAGCTGTCAGATGTCCTGTTCATGAGGATCAGATACACAAACATCAATATTCACCTGAATTCAATGTGTCCAAATACTTATGTCCATATAGTGCATGTCTTCCTGAGACAACAGTGGATTTACTTTAACACAGACACTGTTCACTGTGAAGGACATTCCATCAAAAAGTGTCTCTGAAAAAACTGTTGCATTCTGCTGTTTCAATCACAGCAATTACATTATATATATATATATAATTATTTTTAACCTTGCACATGCACAATTTTTTGCACTTTTCTCCTGTGAATTTCCCTGTTGTGTTTCATTTAATCTAATCTAATCTAATCTAGTGTTATTCATCTAAATGCAATAAGTCTCAGATATTTAAAGGATATAAAGGATGTTGAGTTTATGGTCCAGGACAAACTGCATAAATGTAGGTTTTCTGTCGTGTTCAGTTCAAGAGTGACTGCATCACTAATAAATCCATGAGTCCATATGTGTCATTATGAGAGCAGTAGAAGATTTATACGACTGTACTGGTAAGGTAAGGATAGGTAAGGTAAGGTAAGGGAAGGGAAGGGAAGGGAAAGTAAGGAAAGGTAAGATCTGATACAATCTGATACGATAAGATCAAATAAGGTAAGATAAGTTAAGATAAGATGATTTAAGATACAATAAGATAAGATCATTTAAAATAAAAGTAAGGTAAGGTAAGAAGAAAATATAAGATAAAGATAACTTAAGATAAGACCTAAGGTAATTTAAGATAATTTAAGATACGATAAAAGATGAGATAAATTTAAGATAAGGGACTTTTCACAGTTAACAGTAGTAAAATCAGTGTTAATTCTCTACATATAACGTGTGTCTAAAGTTAAAAGAACTTAAAGGATTTAAAATCTTTTGTCTCTGGTCTGAACGAAATCTAGAACAGAAGCTTTGAACTGAACAAAAAGCATAAATGTGGGTGTTTTCTTTATGGCACTGTCATCCTGGAGTACTTTTAATGGGATTTAAATGTTTTTTTAGTCTTACTTTCAGTGTAACAGTATTTCTTATTCATATTTATGTGTTTATTGCAACATCGTATGTTTTTTTTTAAACACAGTAGTCTTAATTTTACTGAAATAGAACATGTTTGTAAGGCACAATTCACACTTTGTATAATTACATGTATTTTTATGAGTTATTCATACTATTACTGTAACAGTATTTTCATGATGATGTATTCGTATTTTTAATCTAATAGAATATTTTTTATAGTGCAGTATTCACAATTTAATGTAACTGACATGTTTTTTTTAATAGCGTGTATTCTACTTTCAGTGTTATACAGTATTTGCGTTCATATTTGTCTGTGGGAGTTTTAAAACCGTCTAGTGTCAGATTAAAGAATTAATAATTATTTTAAAGGATAATTAAGGTTTGAATTTAGGTCAAGTTAAGACTTTTTAAGGATCTGGTGTCCCCAACTAAAAACACACAAAACACTTTATCATCTGTGCTTAAGTTCTTTACTCAGATTTGCTTCTTTTAGTCTGAATTCATGTGCACTTTTTCTCCAAACTTTGCTTTTCCTTCTGTACAGTAAATAAATCTGATCAGATGTAACTCAAGTGGAGTTTCTGAAGTGTCCACCCCCCCCCCAAATGGACCTACCTGTCCATCCGTTTCCAGGGAAACCAAATTCCAACCGGGTTGAGAACAGACGGTTCAGATGGGATCAGCACCCACCTGAGCCTGACATTCCTGACGGCGCTTTTTCCATCGTAATACGACAGAAAACAGGTATGATAGGCTGAAAACACACCTACACACACACGGGATGAGGTTCCAAAAGTGTCATTCTGCAGAAAACGGGACTGAGGAGGTTGGCGTGTGTGTGGGGGTATAAATAAACCCAAGTGGAAATCCCTGTACCAAGTATAAATCCAGAGTTGGGAATGAAGAGCATCCCAGTCCTGCAAAGTCCACCAGGGTGTACAAGTCCCCAAAGCAGCCGGTGAGGAGGTTAAAAAGTGGCGTCGGATTCCAGCCCCTCCCCTCCCCTCCGCGGCGTTCGTCTCCACTTAGAAAAACACACAAACCCCCGCCAACACACACATCAAACTCCCGTTAACACACACACGAGGAGTTTCCAGCAGCAGAAGCAGCTCAGAGGAGAGCAGCGCCAAGACTGGATGGGACTCAACAGAGGGAGAGACACAAGGGGGGAGGGAGGGGCCAGGAGGGCAGGGGCGGGGCCTGCACTCAGAGTATTCAGCTCTGTCACAGTAAACATCATATCATTATTTTTTATTTAACCCTAAAAGACCCAGAGCTACTTTTATGGCACTTTCCAAATGAATTTTTCCTCTATCTTTCACTTTTCTAAGGGATTTATCACCATTTATTTTAATATTATCCTCTGATTTTTTTTGCAGTTTTTCACTGTAAATCATGTATTTTCCCATATTTAATCCAGTGATTGTGTAGATGTTCATTAAAGCTCAGATTAAAGTTGATGGTTATTATATCAGAAACAGAGAAAACTGCAGAAAAAGTGACTTTTTCAGCCAAATCTATCATTAGACTTAACATGAAAACAACATTTTACAGCCTTATTTAGCCATTTTTTAAAAAATTCATTTTGTTCATTTTTATACAATGTATTTATCATTTTATCTGTTTTTATTCAATTTGTTGCATATTTTATTCGGACTTTTTCTTATTTTGGCTCATGTGGTTCATGTTACTTGTTATTTTGTTGATTTATTTTCAGTTTTTGCTCACTTTTTGGATCACTTTGGCTGTTTTTATTCATTTCGTTGGCTATTTGTTTTTGTTCATTCAATGTCATTTATTAACGCATGTAAACAAGTGTGTCCATCCACTGGCATTGATCCAACTCCATGGGTTTTACTGGTGAATCAATGTTGTAGAAGATTATAGTGTTTCCACGGTAACTACGGAGCCTCTGAACGTCCAAATAAGGTCATATTTGATGATCATGAAAAAATGAAAAACTGTATTTGACACCAATTATTGACGTGTGTTAATAGGATTAGTGGATCAGCAGGTATTAAACTGTTTAGATCAGTAAATGGTTTGGTCGATAGTGGAGGTTTTAAATGTAATGTCTATGTATTTTTTCACAGCGTGGCATTCATAATTTTAATGTAACTATTTTTTTATTAATATTTGTGTATTTATTGTAGTAGTACTTTTAAACACAGTATCCTTAATTTTACAGTAATAGAACACTGTACTTAAGTATCCAAACTTTTAATAGAATTTCTGTATTTTTTTTACAGTGTGGTATCTATACTTTTAATGGAATCTTTTTTTTTTTTATTAATATTTGTGTATTTATTGAAGCAGCATTTTTACAACACAGTATCCTTAATTTTACAGTAATGGAACATTGTACATCAGTATTCATACTTTTAATGTAATCTATGTGTACTTTTTACAGTGGGGTACTCATACTTTTAACGTAATTTCTTATATTTTTTTACAGTGAGGTATCCATAATTTTAATCTAACAGTATTTTTTTTTTTAATCACTATTTGTGTATTTATTGTCGCAGTATTTTTAGAACACAGTATCCTTAATTTTACTGTAATGGAAAATTGTACTGCAGTATTCATACTTTTAATGGAATCTATGTGTACTTTTTATTGTATTTTGTATTTATTTTATTTATTTATAAACTGTATTCTTATTTTAATAGAACATTTTTGTCCTACAGTTTGTTTTTTGTAAATTGGACAGTAATCGGGTGTAAATAAACAGGACATGTATGATGATGTAGGACAAACCACTGTGTCTGTGTTTGTCGTCCTTCCATCAGTGCCGTATTCATCCAGTCGGTGTTTATTCAGATGGCTTCAGATTAAACCGCCGCCCTGATGCTGATAACGCTGCCCTGACGCTGATAACGCCGCCGTCCGTCCGTCCATCAGTGTATAATCGTCCTATATTTGTACAACATGAGGGTTTACATCATCATCCTCAGCACAAACCAGAGGTGAAACGCAGGTCGGACGGTCACCACGGCAACGGCGACGGATGAGGGAAAGCCTCGTTTGTTGACGTTAGAGTTCAGTTCATGAGTTTGTTCAACAGATGGAATCCAAAACCCAGAATATGACATAAACGCACAAATACGACATATTTACAAAACAGCAACAACAGAAGTGCAGATACGAGTATTAAATATTCATGCTTTTACTGGAACTTAGTATTTTTACTTTGACTAAAATACAGCAGTTTTACTGCAGTATTTATACTTCATATGTTTGTGTACAGGACAGTATTCATACTTTTACTGTGGTTTCATACTTTAATTGTAACTTTATATTTATACTGCAGTATTCTTACTTTTAATGGGTGTTTTTCCTTAATATTATGGTATGCATACTTTTAATTTAACAGTATTTTTCAGTAATATTTGCGTTCATTACAATGTAGTATTTTTATACAAACAGTATCCTTTTTACTCAAATGGAGTATTTTTGTACTGCAGTATTCCTACTTTTAAAGTCATTTATTTGTATTTTTACAGTGGGGTATTCATACTTTTATTGTAACAAGAGTTTTCCAGCACAATATTTAAATTTTTTAAAATCATTTTTCCATCTTTATACTGTCATATTTATACTTTTTCTTCATCTCAGTATTCTAACTGTACCGTATTTATATTTTTATAAAATTTTCCATCTTTATACTATCATACAGTGGTACCTCTACTTACGAACAACTCTACCTACGAAATTTCCAGGTTACGAAAATCCTTTATGGTAAAATATTGACTCTCGTAACGAAAGAAATTTCAAGTTACGAAAGGCGCAATTATTACATGCTTTACGGTAAAGTACACTCCCACTCGGTGCTCAGGATATGAACGGCGTAATTATAACATACTTTACGGTACTGTTCCAGTCGGCGCTCAGAGCTGCTCCACCATTGGCCATGGCGCGGCCCCCTGGATCACAGAGGGAGGTCCCTGTGTGTGTATGGTTGTCTCACGCTAGAGTGAATAGCTGGGTTTCAGTCACGTGGTTCTGATGACGTATGGAAGCGGCGCGATTTTTGAGCGGAAGGCGGAAGTAAAGATGGAGGAGACGCAGGAGAGTCAGGAGAGTCAGGAGAGCAGCTATTGTTCAACTTTAGACCCAGTTTCTCGGGAGAGATATAAACAGCTCGTTAAAAA
>JAQQZY010000027.1:1396022-1407954 GCA_030068375.1 Ostorhinchus rueppellii | reverse complement strand
TATATATATATATATATATATATATAGACACACACACACACACACACACACACACACACACAGTATTTCTGCTAATAAAGTGATTTTCCTCGTTCCTATGAGAATAAAGATCTATTCTATTTATTGTTTTAGGTGGTGAGCCATGCAGCCTCGATTTGCATGGGCAATTAAAAAAAACACACAGCCAGAAAAATTGTGGAAGTAGACATGGACATCGACATCGATGTGGAAGTAGACTTAGACGTAGATATGGACATAGACATGGACACAGATGTAGATGCAGACAGGGACTTGGGATGTAGACGTGGACATGGACGCAGATGTAAATGCGGACACAGATAGATGGGGACGTAGACATGGACCGGTTTGGCACCTTTTCGGCCATTTCCAAAGAAAACCCTGGGACCTGCAGCATAGTTTTAGTAGTGAGCTGTGCAGCCACAATTTGTACAGCCAATTTTCAAAAAAAAGAAAAAAAATACACATCCAAAAAACAGGTCACATCTTGTCCAAAGTCGTGCTAAATATCTATAGAACTTTGTCTCATCTTGTCGCTTCCATTTTTTCCCTAAAATACATTGAAAGATCATCTCAAGCTCACAACTAGCAACTGACTTCTGGTTCTGCATTTCGCCAAGAAACATGCAATCTGATTGGTCAACTGATGCACCATTTGAAAGGAGGCTTCTGATTGGCCTGAAATTCAGTCCTGGTGGAAGATTCAAATGTATATGCAGACCCTGACTTTATTATTTTGCACACCCAAAACTGATTTCTGCCTAAAACTGTGACTCAATTCTACAACAATTGATTAAAAGAAATACTTTAATATGACAAAAGTCTGATCCTTTAGTCACAACTAACAACCTGTCAAAGTATCTTTCACTTCAGAATATATACAATATACTGCTGAAATGTGTCAATAACCAAGCGAAAGTCTTAGGAAAAACTCAAACATGTAGGTTCCACATCTTGGATAACTGATTTAAATGCATCACCAGTTTGGTTTCAATAAATTCTTTGCAGAAAAAACAACAAAACAGTAGGTTTAAATCTTGAATTATCCATCTAACAGATAAATCTCATAAATTCCAGCTCTTCCTGTTTAATTGTTGTCCATGCATCCTTCCTGGTCTTTCCCTCATCGTCCTCCTGAAGCACCACCCCTGCTCATATAAATATTTCACACCCAAAACTTAAAAAGGCCTGTACTTTACACTTCAAAGACCCTGGTGTATGCATCAGTCCAACACACTCATACGTACAACAACACACATTTACTGCACAACACACGCAACCACCAGCCCTACAGGTTACCCATGAACCCTAAGCCTGTACCTACAGGTACAGCTAATGATGCTACGCTAATGCTCTGAGCTCATGCATGTGGATGTGTGCACAGACTCTGCCTTCAACTGCAGACCAGGACTGACCAGGCACACTCACACTTCATCCATTATGTATGTGGTGAGGATCCGACCAGAGGAGCTGATCCCAATCACTGCTAAAGGTTCCTGCTTCGGCCAAAAAACACAGAAACATACGTAGACGAAGAGAGCAATCCAACAGAAAGCTCATCATACAGCAGTGAGCCGGATCCAATAAAGGAGCGTACGGCATTTAAAGACAAACAGGTGCAAATGATACAAAAATAGACCGGTATACTTCCACCAAGCAGCTGCGGAAGCTGAAAATGCAGCAAAATCAACTGCAACGCAAATACACAGCAGTATTTTCACTCATAATGCATGTGTAAATATTCATACATTCAGCTTTAGGTAGTGAGCCATGCAGCCGCGATTTGCACGCCCAATTTTCTAAAAACACGTTCAAAAAACAGGTCATGTCTTGACCAAAGCCGTGCTAAATATCTGTAGAGTTGTGTGTCATCTTGTCAGTTCTAATTTTGGTTAAATCCAACTTTTTTTTCGGTACAATACAACGAAAGATCATCTCAAGTACACAACTAGTAACTGACTTCTGGTTCTACATTTGTCGTAGCATTTGAAAGGAGGCCTCTGATTGGCCTGAAATTCAATCCCAGGTGGGAGATTCCATTGTACATGGACTATAGATAGACACGATCAACCACAGAAAATTTATGATCGATGGAAAAGAAATTGGGTGTAAACTATGAAAAGGGGTAGAAAAAGGAAGGCCGATGGGTCTGGGTTCATGCTGGAATTTTTAAAGAAGGTACAACAAATTTGAAAAAAGAAATGAATAGAAAATGTATTGTCCTAGGGAGACATCGGTTAATGAATCCATATGGATTCTGCATGGTCAACAGAACATGGACATGTGAAAGAATATCAATAGGAACTACTTTTGATCTCAGTTGGCCTATTATTGATGGCTTATGTAAAAAAAAAACTGATGTTCCACTACAGCGCCCCCATGTGGATGACTGATAAAAGCTGAACTCCACAGGGTTCTTCCACTATGATGGTTTTCAAAGAGAAGAAATCCAACCACATGTGTACGAGTTATTGACAAAACACCAAGAAGATCCAGTAAAACCAGTTTCACCATTTTTCTTATCAAATGATCATCCAGTACCATTTCTTCTAGTGTCCTAAAATGTTATTTACATGTAGACGAGAGGAAGAAACGTAGAAAAAAAGCCTCTGTTTGGGAAAATATCTACATGAGGGTTTCACCTAAAAATGTTTGCTCTTACATTGAAAGTATGAATCCTAAACCATAATTGAATAGCATGAAGTCTGAATATTGCTATAAAACTACTGTGTTACACTGAGACCATAAATACTTCTGTAAATGTTAGAAAATATCTATATTAGTGTAGAAAAGGGATGAATTCAAATGTCTGATTTGTTGCATTAAAAGTATGAATACTGCATGAAAAAATACGTTACAAAAGGAATACTGTAATATTAAATCTATGCATCAGGTTAATTATCAAAATCTCCATTTCTGCAGTTTACGTAGAAGACGAGAGGCTCAAATGTACAGAAAATTTTGTTTTGTAAAACAAGTGACATTAGTATGAACAGGACAGTGTACAAAGAGTGTCATCAGTAAAATTTCCATTGTTTATCTATTCATCATCATATTTGCTTCTTCCTCCTCCTTTTCAGACAAAGTATAGTTAAAGAGCCACAGTGAAATAGTTCTACATTTGTTTCATTTCTTTGGTTCATTTATTTCCTTATACTGCCGTGTCCCATTTAAAGTGGTCATTTTCTTCTGCCTAATTATAGTCAAAATAAAATTTCTCTTGTTGGTTCGTTCTACTTAAATGGAAAGACAGAAACCTTCCAAAATTCAACCTCTGAATGAAAGACCTCATGAACCATCTGACACTAGAGAAAATAAGACGCAACACAAGAGGCAATGCAGACAAAGTCTACACAATATGGCAGCCTGTCTTATCATACACTAAAAAGATGGACAGAAAAATTTTGCATTGTAACTTAGGATGTACATATGTACATGCATATACATGTATTTTTTACATTATTTTCATGAATGTATTTTATTCTATGTATTCATTTTGATGGCCTATATATAAAAATTCAATTTACAAAAAGCTTTGAAGAAAAAAAAAGTCAATCTATGTTGTGATGTTATTTAGGGAAGATAAAGTAATTTGTGTTTGTGATTTATTAAAATTGCATGATGCATATACAATTGCAGTTAATTTATTTCTGAGTAAAAGATATATTTCATTTGTTATTCATGTTAAAAGTGGAGTTAAAAAAAGCGACAGTGAATGCTTAGATCGTACGCATTAAGATAACGACAATTCCCATGAGGCTTAGCATCACACAAAAAGCTTAGGAATTTTCCTAGAAATAAGCTGATGTATGCCACATGTTGTGAAATGTTGTATGTATGTTTTTTAAGTTGCTGCAGTAAAAAGGAATGCGTCTTTTTAAACCCAGAGTCTCTCTTCATTCATTTAGGATGTAATTTCGATAATTTTAAAAATCTATGTCCTTATTTTTACTTTTTATGTCTGTTATTGTTACATGCATATGTGTGACTTCCTGACGTCTCCATCTTCGTCCTGTGTTCATCTCCTCTGACCTGTCACCGTCTGTAGAATCCTGCTTTTGGTGTGAGAGGCAGGTGCAGTTGCAGGTCTAATAAGAGCCGCGCAGCCGTCCGTCAGAGCCTTTGTAGGCAGATTGAATGAACTGGAGCTCAATGGTGTGTTAGACTCATCAAAGCCTGCACACACTCCACCTAAAATCAGTTTACTGCTCTGGAGAGCACACAGCTGCACTGATGGGAAAACCACCTGACCTCACCGAGCTGCGCAACGTGACTGACAGGTGGCATCCGGAAAGTATGCAGGACTGTGGACGTGGAAATAGTGACTTTACTGTGGTTGGTCTGTGTGTGAGTCAGCCTGTGTGTGTGTTTTCTGTAGTTTGTGTAATTGCCTGGCTGGGAAACCCTCGACTTTCTGACATTTGAGCCCTCCGCGAGATGGGAAACAGCGATGCATGACCAAAAAAAAAAAAAGACAAAGAGTTAGAGAGAAAAAATGAAAATGAAGAGACGAGGCAGAGGGACAAAGTGTTCCCTGTGCTCGGTTATGAATCCCAGAGCTCTGGGCGATGCTCCCAGGTCGGGGGTCGACCAAGAACCAGGACGACGGCGCTCAATGACAGCGAAATGAGGGGAAAGAACTCTAAGTGCTCACCGTCAGCCCTGAGGAGCAGAGCTGAGGCGGTGTGGACGTAGACGTAGATGTGGGTGTGGACATAGACGGGGACATGGACGCAGCCGTGGACAGGTTTGGCATCTTTCAGCCGCTTTCCAAAGAAAACTCCAGGACCTGCAGCACAGTTTTAGGTACGGCGCCCTTCAGCTGCAATTTGCACAACCAATTGTCTAAAAACATGGCCAAAAAACAGGTCACGTCTCGTCTAAAGCCGAGTTAAATATCTATATAACTGTGACTCACCTTGTCACTTCCTAATTTTAGCTAATCCACCTTTTTTTGCTAAAATACAGCAAAAGATCCTCTCAAGAACACAACTAGCAACTGACTTCAGGTTCTACATTTCACCAAGAAACACACAATCTTATTGGCCAGTTGATGGAACATTTGAAAGGAGGCGTCTGATTGGCTTGAAACTCAATCCTAGCAGGAGATTCAAATGTATATGGACTATAGATGGGCACCAGGAAAAAATACCCCAAACTCTGATTTCTGCCTAAAACTGTGCCACCATCAAATGAAAGAAACGGCCAAAACGTGAAAATAAGCAGCTACTGGATCTACTACGATTCCTCCTGTGTTCAAACATAGGCACTCCTCTGACCTTCAACCTCCATCTTCAGAGCATAAACTGCATATATTTAACACACACATATACATACATATATATATAGCAAACCAATAAAGTCAGATTAAAAGAAAAACCATGAGGCAAAAATCCACCTAAACACCTTTGACTGTTGTTTCCCTTCATGACCTTGAATCTCAGAGTCGATATCTACTGTAGTTTCACAACATCCACACTTTTGTTGTTACTTAAATAACTTCAGAGGCAGCATAAAGATCAGGTTTGTGGTTAATATTGATTCTCTGCAACGCTATTAAACAATAAATCCATTTCCACAATGTTGAATGCAATAGAATTGATGAGATTTTGTGATCATTGATTTGTTTCGTCGCTGTATCAGCCTTTAACTCTGCCAGCCTTCAGTACCACGTCCCCCCAGGCTCAAAACCAAGAACAGTATTTATTGTTTTGTTGGTCCACCTTCACCCACCACTGTCACTGCTTTATCATCCAATACTTTCACTTGTCTTTCGTTCACATGCTGTTTTGGACATATCTGGCAGGTTAGCATCTCAATCTGTGCATCACTGGTTCTATTCATATTCAGAATCTACGATCAGAAAATGAAAAAAATTACTATTTCACAATCCATGTACAAATAAAAAAAAAAAAAATACTGTTGGCAATTTGTTCGCACAAATTGAAAATAAGAAATAATCAAATGGACCAAATGTGTGGTTTCATGTTGACAGTTTTTGATCTCATTTGGTTTGACCCTGAACTTACTGACTTCATGTGTTCTGTGAAGCGTCTTCTACTTAGATTATCGACCATGGACCCACTGTATTAGACAAAACAACACCTGGAAGATTCCCTACAGCTGAAGTCTGGGCTGGTCTTCTCAAACCTCCAGAGTCCTAAGTCTTTGTCCTAAACCGTCCTAAAAGACAGAGTTAAATGTAGTCCAGACTCAGATCAGACCCGTCTGTGTGTGGTCTCATGCATTTGCATCTATTAATGATAAAAGTTTAGATGGTCGTTTCCATCTTTGAGTTAACATCCATTTTTCTTTTAACAGAAGGCGTTTCAATATCAAGTTCCCCGAGTTCAGTCTCGGTGAGAATGGATCAAGAGAATGGACTCCGCATTTCTGCTGGTAATGTTCAACTCCTTGCCTCCACACCATATATTTCATAGAAAACAATCATCACTGCCACATTAGACTCATGATACACGTATATAATATATAATAGGTCTGGACAAACGTCCTGCCCTCTCAAATGAAAGTCTGCGAAGCTTCAGGAGGTAAAGGTAAATGAGTGGTAAGTTTCATTTTTGCTTCCACTAGCAGCATGGTCTGCACCGCTCCATTCCTTCATAGTATTATAAGTAGCGCGGAAACCAGCAGAGCCCTGCCCCCACCCCCCTGACCAACTGAAACACGGGCATGTGCATCCCCCCAGCTGAGCTACATGCCACGGGGATACATACTAAATAAATACATAATTTGAGGGTTAGTTTTTTTTTGGCCACATTCAGGTAAGGAGCCAAATATCGCAACTTCACTGACCTTTATTTTCTACATAATACAAAACTTTGACAAGTTTCACTAAACTAATACGGTCTTGTTCTGTTGTCCAATAACACACTATAATGTAAATGTTTCAGAGTATTTCTATGGGTGACCTGTAAAGGGTTAAAGAGGTTTTTATTGTATTTCATAAAATGGTCCATGTTTACTGGTAGAATTGAGTAAAAATATGAATAAAATTATAATTACAGATTAATTCGTATGTGTGGTAGATTGTGTATATTAGTAACAGAGCAGAAGTTATATAAAATGTAAATTTTCTCCACATCCAGGGGGTTTTTTTGGTGGGTTTTTTTGTGTGTTTTTTCCTTATTTAATTTATTCACCATATGTGATGCTCGTTTCCAACTCACGTCACTGTGAATAAAAGTATTCTAAGAATCTGAGGAAGTGGATTTGGATTGGATTAAACTCCCTCTGTCTTCAGTTGGAGGAATACTGACGGGGTTTTGATGCCAACTGGGACACTGACCTGATGGAGCAACATGATCCTGATGACTTTCACTGCCGCCACCGCCGCCGTTTCCTCCTCAAATGAGCTCCTCTTCCTTCCTGTAATCGAGAAAGTCTTCAGTTTTTAACTAAATGAACAGACAGTGAGGAGGAAACGAGGGGAAAGTGTGAAGTCAAAGGTAAAACGAGGAGGATTAAAGATGAACGTGACCCTTTTCAGATTCAGAGGATATAAACGGATACACTGTCCTGACAATATTCTGTTTAGAACAGGAACAACTACCACACAAAGACTTTAACCACTGGTGCATCTTTGAGGCATTAAACGGTACAGATCACAGCTGCAACTGGAGAGAATTTTTGTCATTAATTCATCTATCAATTGTTTTCTCTGTGTTGTTTTTTTGGGGTTCGTTTATCAAACTGGTCTAAAAACAGGACAGAGTTAAACATTCAAACCAGATGGAGATGAATATTCTGAAGCAGGTTTGAAGAACTTTGGGTCTATTTTTTTTAAAATATTTAATGTCGAAAGAAACTATTTTTCAGATAAAACACATTTTCAGGTTATTTCTATATTACTTTTGTATTATGAATCCAGATAAACACGGTCAAAAGGACAAGAAACTTGCACACTATTTTTTTTTTATATCTTTTTATTCTGTAACAGGTGCATTCTGGGAATCATAGTAAATATTCGAGATAGACTATTTCACAAAAATGACCTCAGTTGTAAAATCACTGTTGATTGATTAGTGTTTAAATGTTCAGGTTCCGCATGTATCACCAGTGGACACGATGGGTTCCACACCAAACCTGGTGTGAGACGCAGATTGATGCCAAACCCACATGAGTGGATTAAAAAAAACACTAGGGTCCACATATTTAACACAGTGTCTGTATTTAGAGTCTATAGAAGAGCATTTACATGCATGTTTACACATCTAGTGCACTGACACTTAAGCACATTTAATGTCCATATTTGGGGCCTATTTTTGGACCCAATATGTGATTATAGATTCATTAATTATGGCATGGCTCATTTATCTGAGGTCATCAGTAGGCCCATCCTGGTAACAGTACATGAGGCTAAGAGAGAAATAGCAGAAGTCTGGAAATCTGCCATTATTCTTCAACAACAACTTTGTAATACTTCTACTAAGGATCTGGATCTGTGGGGTGGGTACGAGGGGGGCATTTTATTTTTTATTTATTTGTCTGTTTTTATTTGAACAGTCACAGAAGAATTATTCGACCCCCCCTTGTTTTCTTCAGTTTCTTGTTCATTTTAAGGCCTGGTCCAAGTGAAGGTCCATTAGTTCGGAGAAAAATAATGAGAACAACAGCAACTCATAAGAGTTCAATGTGTTCTATGAAGTGTCTTCAACTTAGACTGTCTACCTCTCCTGTATTAGACACAAATCAGAGTTCTGGGTGTGCAAATAAAATTTTTTTTTTTAAAAATCACAGTGTGCATTTGTTTTCCTGGTTGATTGTGCTCATCTGTAGTCCATATACATTTGAATCGGGATTGAATTTCAGACCAATCAGAGGCCTCCTTTCAAATGCTATGTTAGTTAACCAATCAGATCTTGGTGTTTCTTGGTGAAATGTAGAACCAGAAGTCAGTTGCTAGTGACCCTGACAAGGTGGCACAGTTATTTAGATATTTTTTGGCTGTGTTTTTTCTTTTTTTAAATTAGTCGTGCAAATCGCAGCTCAACAGCTCACTACCTAAAACAGTGATTGATAATAATAATAATAATAATAATAATAAAAAAGGATTGGATTTTTATAGCACTTTTCAAGTCACCCAAAGCACCTTACATTATTGATCCATGATTCATTCTAGGGCCGAACGATTTCAAGAAAAGAGTTGTACTGTGATTTTTCTGGCAAATATTGCGATTTCGATTTCAACCACGATTTTTTTTTTTTTTTTTTTTTTTTTTACAAACTTTCAGTGCAAATTAATTCAAACAAAGAATTCAATAAAGCTAATGCAAGAATGAAAACTTAAGTCATCAGATTTCAAATGTAAGACTATTTATTAGCATTTGGTGACTTGGTGCCTGAGGAACAACAGTCATAATAACTAAAAAACATAATAAAAAGAGAGCCTCTTTCTTAAGTAAACTGCTTATTTTACATTTCCCCATATACAAAATACCAGGCATTGAAAATGTTGATCAATGGCTCAGCAGCACCAAAATAATTGCACTTTTGCAAAAGAAGGTACATAAGAATTCTTAATTGTAAGAAAGAAAAACCGAGAAAAACAGCGGCTTTGACGATCCGAAAATCGTGTTGTCTGAAATCGTGATTTTCGGTCCAAAACGATAGATCATTCAGCTCTAATTCATTCGCTCTCACAATCTCCCTCTGGTGGTGGCAAACTACATTTGTAGCCACAGCTGCCCTGGGGAAGACTGATTAGACAAAACAACACCACCTGGAAGATTCAGAACATTTTTTCAATTGTCATGTCGTTGTCCTTCAGAGTAACATGTTTCCTGCCTCTGAATAAGACCAAGTTCAACATTATGGCAGAATATATTAGACAGAATACTAACAAACCCACCACTATCCAGAACAACACACCAACAAGTCAGGAACTCCAAACCTCAGACCAAATCAGATCTAAAAATGTCAACATGAAACTACACATTTGGTCCATTTGATCATTTACAATGTTTACATTTGTGCAAACAATTGACAGAATGAAAATGGGGTTTTTGGGTTGTTGGTTTTTTTTTTATTTGTATATGAATAATGAAATCAGAGTCAATTTTTTCTTTGTTGATTGTGGATTCTGAATATGAAAAGCAAAAATGATCCACAGATTCATCCATATAAACACCGTGTGCATCCGGAAACGCTGTTATCTGTTATTGTGGAATTAGTTCCTGCATTGAATCTCTTTGACCTCATCAGGGGTCGAGTGTTTTTCTGTATGTGTGTGTGTGTGTGTGTGTGTGTGTGTGTGTGTGTGTGTGTGTGTGTGTGTGTGTGTGTGTCTGTGTGTGTGTGTGCGTGTGTGTGCGTGTGTGTGTGTGCGCGCTACACCTCATGCATACCATACAGATATAAACAGGCTGTTATGGCATGACAGACAGATAACACTGACGCTCACAGACCAAATATACTCGCAATGCACCGTGGGAAAAAGGCACTGGTCTATGTTTGACAGAACCAGACTTTAACTGGACTTTGGAACCCTTTCCATGTTATTTGTGTTCAATTATACACTTTACAGCAACTTGGACTAATAATTACAGACTTAGTTTTATGGTTTTTACATCAGGTTTTTGGTGCCATTTGTTTTCCAAATCTTTCCTAAAGTTTGTGGAAGCCTTACACACACAACACATACTCCAAATACTTCAAAACACTAAACTTCACCTCATATTTGACAGCATCAATTCATTTTCTGCAGCATTACACTAAACTAACCCTGTAAAAGTATTTTATCATATCTTGATTTTTTTTTCCCCATTACATTTTTGTGTTTCAAAAGTATGTGGACACGTCATGTCTCCAGCAATCAGAGGTCTTGTTCATGATAATTCAACATAAAAACATTAATATGTCCTTCAAGTTTGATGGTAGATTTTTCTTCCTCAGTCAGATGTGATGAAAGTAGATGGTTAGATGTGAAAGAAAATTATTATTTACAGTCAAAGCAGGAAAAATATTTTATAACTTTAGAGGAAGAACATTTAAAATCATGGATGAAAAAGATGTTGATATAAATTCAGTCCAAACCATCTGAGGCATTTTATAAACAAAGATAATTTAACCCAAACTAACCAAAGCAATGGTACGTATCCCGTAATACAAAACTACATTCTGACAGTCTTTATTGTTTTGTATCTCAGAACCCTGTTAGAAAAGAAACATCTGCATTCAACGTGTCCACAGACTGTGGTTTATATAGTGCATTTAAATAATGGTCACATGACTCACTGCAGCTCCATTGATCATTCTGACGCACATTTATCCTCATGTGTTTTCTCATATACGTCCCATATCCTCAGTTTTCATGGTTCACCTCTTTACAGCACAAATATGTCCATTTACTTTTATAACGGCTCTCAGATCGTCTGTGCATGTGTGCGTGCGTTTCTCAGTGTAACTCAAGGACACTTAAATGCTGATAAGTGGCACGCCACAACAGACCTACGCCTGGAAACCTTGAGAGCAGTGGAGGAAACAGATACGTATGGTTAAAGAACAGGACGACGCCTGGGAGGGAAGAAGGATGATGGGACGGTGGCGTGGGGGGGGGAGGGGGACGCCCTGGTTATTGGTTCAAACAGACGGTAAACATAATAAACAGTAAAAATGTGAGCTCCTCCTCCTCCTGTCCTTGACTCTCCTCCCTTTGCTTTCTGTTCTGTCTCTTCTTATTATCATCCATGTCTGCCTTCTCTACTTTATCTGTGTACAAACCGCCGTGCATGCGGAGGCAGATGATTTTTTTACAGCTACAAAGCCTGTGTGCATATACATACATACATACACACACACACATATATATATATGTGTGTGTGTATGTATATGTATATATACACACACACACACACACACACACACACACACACAGACACGCAGACACACACATAAA
>JAQQZY010000027.1:1256389-1267522 GCA_030068375.1 Ostorhinchus rueppellii | reverse complement strand
GGGATCC
Source organism: Ostorhinchus rueppellii (assembly GCA_030068375.1). Classification (NCBI taxonomy): domain Eukaryota; kingdom Metazoa; phylum Chordata; class Actinopteri; order Kurtiformes; family Apogonidae; genus Ostorhinchus; species Ostorhinchus rueppellii. The sequence goes on along the minus strand of JAQQZY010000027.1, from coordinate 1,267,515 downwards.
ATTTTTGATCTCCATACATTCACTGGACCTTTCTACAGAGGTGGAAGATTGATATTTGCATTTATTTTTTGCTATTTATCTAATTTAATGTTCTTTATTAATTTCTAATTTATGTATATATGTATATAATTAATTTTCTGAATACACCCACTTTATTATTATAATCTTTATTATTATTATTATTATTATTATTATTATTATTATTATTATTATTATTATTATTATTATTATTATAATCTTTATTATTATTATTATTAATTATTTTATTTTTTACTTTGGGTTGAATTGTGTTCCTTAAATATTTTTTTGTGTTTTGTTTGGTTTTAGTGGCAGGCCTTGGGTGGTGGTGGTGACATTGAGGTGTGCAGTCAATATCTGTTCTATATTTTTGTACCTCATGTTGTGCATCACCCCGTCTGTCCAAAATGTTCTATAAATAAAGTTAAAAAAAAAAGAACCTATCATGTAATGGTGTTATTATCAGCTTCCTGGAGCCTCAGAGTAAAAGACAGTGACTGTAGTTTGAGCACATGTGAACAGACATCTGTCCACTAGAGCTGCGTAAATGTTCCTGTTGTATGAACACGATTCATCCTGAGGATCAGAGAGGATAATGGAAGAACAACGGGAGCGCACCTCCTAATGGACTGGACTCGTACTGGTTAAGGATTACAAATTAACAGCAGATACTTCATTACATAGTTTTACAGCAGGACGGCGGTAAAGATACACATCAGTGACACACCCAGGGCCTAATCAAAGTGCAGCACTGTGTGACGGCTGACGACATTCAATTACTCATGTGTAAACAGTAGACGGGTACGATGGAGCGTGAGAAAACAAGAGCACGCTACACACAAACACACACCGACAGAGGAGGCACACACACACAACCCTAAACACACCACCGTGGCGCTTCTTAATGATGTGTTTGACATGCACGACGTACGCAAATACACTAATTACCAAAATACTGCCTAAACAGAGTTTGACATCAGCAGCAGAAGCAGACAGACGGAGTTTGGCAGGCGTCTCTCTCACACACACACACACACACACACACACATAATGCAAAGTGATGTCCGCGGTGTGGATTACAAGTGACGTCAAACGCATTCATACACACACATCTTACCTGACACTCTCCTGTTGAATCTGCTGGGTGGAGGAGCTGTGGACACACAAAGAGACGCACAGTTAACAACACACTTTACGTAGAGTGCGGTGATTTTATGCACTTCTGTTACTGCCAGTAAAACTACAAACTCCAGCTCCAAAGTCTGATTAGTTAAAAAAAATTGATTATTAATAGTGATGTTTGTGTGTCTGATCCTCATGAACAGGACATCAGACAGCTGTAGGTATGATGCGTCCACATATTTATGCCAATATAGTTCATAAACAGCAATATTTCACGACAGTTTAATGGTAGATGGTAGAATAATAATAGAAGGTAGATAGTTAGCATAAAGAAAACCAGTAAAATGAACAATTTAAGCAACAAAATTAATAAAAAAATTAACATAATCATAAAAAAATTAACAAAAACACCTGAAAATGAACATAAATGAGCACCATAATGAGCAAAATACACATAAAATAAAGAAAGTAAATGGTTAGTTGTAGTAGAAAATTATTATTTACCATCAGAGCACAAAAAATATTTTATAAATTTAAAGGTAGAATATTTACGGATTTAAAGAAAACAATAAAAGATTTATTGATTTTTTTTGCACATAACACTGATCAAAGGACTGCACAAGGGTTAAGTATTTCTTAAAGGATACCTCTGATGTGTTATTCCTGAGAACATGTGAAAGTCGGCTCCAGTTTGAACTTTCTATACTTGATACAAAACTCAGCTCTTGATGCGACACATTTAGACAAATATAAATGTTGATCTGGACCAATATTCTGTCTTTGAACTACAGCAGTGGTTGCAAAATACAAAACTAAATCCTCAGGCTAGGGACATTAATTACACTGAAATGTATACATACAAATGCAGATTTGGTAGATATCAAAAATATTAAGTAAATTTAGTTTGAAGAATAAATGAGCAGAAGAGGTACTTGGCTTAGAATGGGTTGAAATTTGAATGAAGCCAGAAATGAAGACAAATGAAGTCCAAACCATGTCTGAGGCTGTGAACATGGATTTGACATCAAGTATGAGCTAAACCAGGGCCTACTGCCCCTCACCTCAGCTTTATAATGACAGGGTGAAGTCTAAAAGTGTCTGATATGAATGTACTGACTATTCCTGTATACTGAGGCTGAATAAGCTTTGTCCATAGGGTTCAGATGGGTGGGTTCTGTAATCATACGAGTCTACATAACCTGAAACTAAAGCTACACTGCAGGACTATTTCCAAAGTCATGACCACAGCTCTACAATCTTCTATTTCCAACAGTTACTAATGTGTGAAATGTTTGCAGGAAAACAGACAACCTTCAACATATCAGTAAACTTACTCCTGATGTCAGACATAAAATAAATACTGGTGCTTTGATGACTTCATGGATGTTCTCCTTTATTATTCATGTCCTTTACATCCCTGCCTCTGTTATGAAGTCTGTGTCCAGGACAGAGTTTGGTCCAGTCCACCCCCTGATCCATGAATTATGGATTTCAACAGCCATGTGTGCACACAAACGTCCCAGAAATATGCTCCGAAAGTCCTCCGAGGCTCCAAATCCACTGATATGTGGACATTTGGATGCAACCAACGTGGTTTGTTTATGCTCAGACCTGACAACCGGCCCAGCCCGCTCTGCTGTGAACTGCAGGTGAGCGTTTGGACGCCCAGATGCTGCTGGGACGCTCTGCTCTCCAGCCTCCAGGACCACACATCTGATGTGGGCGCTTTAAAAATTCAGCTTTCATGCACTCTGAACAGCAGGCACCTGCCCAACGGAAGCAGCTCCTCAAGAAAACACCAAATCCCCAGCAGCTCCAGAAGAGCTGCAGCGCTGACCCAGATCCCTGACCCCCCCGTGGAGCAGCAGGAAATGGGAAACTCACTCCTCTGCCAAGGATTAACAGGAGCACAAGGATAATTCAAATAAGATAAATATTGTTCTGCACACGTTACATTTGTGTCAGAAACCTGGGCCGGTGTCCAGGTAGTAAGAGCCTGCTAAATGTGCTGGAACAGACGAGTGCAGATCCTCAGCACAGATAAGGCTGCTGAACTGGTCCAGCGTACCAGAGAAGGACTGCATATTCAAATGAATGCACACATTAGAAAACACTATGTATGTGTGGCCTCATGAGAACAGCACATGGCTCTTCCACCGCTCCAAAGACACACTGGTCCAAAAAGAACAGGAGACCGACTGAACAGCACAGCGTTAGCATCCAGTCAAAAACTATATGGACAGAAGTCTGTGGACATGTTGGATCCAAGTGTTTTTTTTCTAACAGGGTCTGGGATCCAAAACGATAAGGACTAATGAAGAGAGTTTATATTATGCAATACATATCCTATTGATTATTAATACTGGTGTTTGTGCATCTGATCCTCATGAACAGGACATCTGACAGCTGGAGACTTGATGTGTCCAAATTGCAGATGTAAGGAATTAATCAATCAATTAATTGTTAAAAAAAATTGTTCGATTAAATTATTAATTGTGGATTAATTGTCCTTTTCCACAGCATTGTTTGTGGTGTTGACAGTAGGGGGGAGCATGGCCCAAACGAGGCTTCATCACTGAAGTTGAAAACCACCAAGATAGCCGCTCATCAAACTGGACCATGGCATTGATGAGTTTGAATGTCTTTAGGGACATGGCGGAGCCAAATACAGACCCCCCTCCCCAAATACATGCACAAATGTGGGGTTGGTATCGGACCAGTTGGTGTAGCCCGCAGTCATCTGGACTATCCTCCAGGCTCCTGATCCGGACCACAGGTATGTCCAACATCATGTCCTGCAGTCCCCCCGGTCGGCACGGGAAAATAGCGGGGGGGTCTCTGCTGAAATCTCACTCCATTGTGTCAGGTAGTGATGCAAAGTCAGAAAGGCCCATTTGTTCAAAGCGGCCCCTCTTCAGATCCATTCATTTGATTGAATTTCTCTGCAGGATTTATTTAGTTCTACTCAAACTAGTTTGAAATCAAAGAAAAATTCAGGTTCTCAGGAAAATCGGAATTTATCACCGTTTCGTCATTAATCAATCAATAAGGTCAACCAACTGAATTAATTGATCATCTCCGTCCCAAGTCCCAATATTTACGTGCATAGTTTGTGACTATGACAGTCATGCTGTGAAGCTAATGGTAGCCACACAGATCTACACCCAACCCTGACAGAGCGGAAAGGTACAATTACAGCCTCCCAACGTGTATTTTTAGCCCCTGCACACGGCACCTTAGAACACAACATAAATAAGCCAATCCTGTGAAGAAGTTTTCATCCTTTCTTTCATATCCAGACCCCTGTCCGTCCACTGCATTCACCGATGTAAACACACAGCTGCAGCTAAGAATGAAAAGTCATGGGATTTTATTGTTAACGATTAAGGTTGCACCGAGCCGATATTTGGATCGGATATCGGCCTTGATATCAACATTTTAGCTAAAACTACTTTTCAGATAGAACACCTTTTTATTTGATACACTCATACAAAAATCCGTATGTAACACAGACACCAGGTAATCATATTTAATTTTTTCTTCTGTTCAGACAAGGTATAGTTTTAAGATGTTACTGGCTTGACAGTTTCGACACCGGGTTTCTATAATGAACACCACTGTCAGTTTGTCTGTTATTGTCCAATCCCCACACAATTACACAAGGCAAATCCACAGAGTGATATCCGAGTTTTCCCCTGAAATTAGGACTAGTCAGTATTCCAGCAGTGCCCTGATGATTTTGCAGCAATGATTAACCTGACGGAACTAAGGAAAAAAGGACATGAAAATTATGTGCTGCTATTTTTTTCAAATATCTCTTCACTCTGTCACAGGTGCATTCTGGGAATCGTAGTAAATGTTCAAGGCAGTGTCGGACAAAAATGACCGTTGTTGTAAAATCACTTGATTTATTAGGGTTTAAATGTTCAGGTTCTGCATCTATAGAAGACCAGTTACTGTACACACCTTTTCACATCTAATGCACTGACACCTAGGCACATTTAATGTCCATATTTGGGTCCTATTTATGGACCCAGTATTTGATTATAAATTCATTAAATATGGGATGGCTCATTTATCTGAAGTCATCATTAGGTCAATCCTGGGGTAAATATGTCTACTTTTACCAATTATTATTGGGTCTAAACAGATGGAACAGTGTCAGATACTAAAATAAACCCAGTTTCATGGACAGACCCATACATGTTTTAATCATGATTTAACAATTTCCATGGAGTTCCGCAGGTTATAGTGAATGAGCTGAGCCACAGTGATGCTGAAAATACCCATGATGCCAAGTAGCCAAAGGAGCCACTGGGTTGAAGCTGACCATTCATCCACCACTGACCAGGACATATAAACGCATTCACCTTCTACCAAAAAGAACATGTGTCCATAAAACACGCCAACATCGATCAATACATAAATAATGAAAATGGGAATTGATTAGCTCAGGGAGATTCTGCTGGTTCAGTCCATCTGGGACCAGTTGTAGATTCCTTTCCTGACCCACTGTTATTTTTGGCCATTTTGTGCTATTTTTCAGTGACACTTCAAAGAAGATAAAATGTGTGGAAGTGGAGTAGGGCAATGACGTGCACTTAACAGCCCGGCGGGTTAGGAATGGAACTGGGAAAGTCCCTGGTCAGGACGCCTGTGCCCGTTTGGACCTGCTGCTGGTAAACTGGTACACTACATTTATGTCAGCAGGACACAAAAACTAAGTTAAAAATAAACTAAAGTCCAGCATTTCAAACAACTGGTACAAGACAGAATTCGGATATAAAAATTATATTTATTTGCAAATCATGTCATCATTTAACCTTTAGGGGATTTATCACCATTTATTATTATATTACCCTCTGTATTTTGCATTTTTTTCTGTGAAAATCAGTATGTGTATACATATTAAATTCACTGATCATGTAGATGTTCATAAAAGCTCAGATTAAAGTTTATATCAAGAACAACACTATTATTATTATTATTATTATTATTATTATTATTATTATTATTATTATTATTATTATTTCAAATAACCCTTAAAGACCAAGAGCTATTTTTGTAGCAACATGTTTCTTTGTATACTTTTAACCATTACTAAGTAGGCTAATGAATGGCCTTGGGTGGTGGTGACAAAAAAACCAACAACATTTTTTGCATTTTCAGTAAAAACAAAAAAAATCAAAAAAGGCATGATTTTTCTGAATTTAATTCACTGATCATGTAGATATTCATAAAATGTCAAGTTAATTCAAAGGTTATAGTAAAAACAAAAATTTGAAGCTAAAGTGTCTTTTTCAGTCCAATCTGTCATTAACTAAACATAAACCCAGTGTTTCCATCCACTGTTGATCCAACTCAATGGGTTTTACTGGTGAATCAGTGTTGTAGAAGATGACAGTGTCTCCACTGCAACTATCTGAGCATCCAAATATGGTCATATCTGATGATCATGAAAAGATGAACCGTATTTGACACCAATTACTGACATGTATTGATAGGATTAATGGATCAACAGGTATTGAACAGTTTAGATCAGTAGATGGTTTAGGTTAAAGGTGGACGTTTGGGTCTTCAGTTTGTTCATTTTAATGCCTGGTCCAACTAAAGGTCCATTTGTTTGGACAAATATAATAAGAACAACCAAAACAGCTCATAGTAGTTTAATTTAACAGCTGATATCTATCCATTTAACATGTTTTCTTGGTAAAACCAAAACTCACTTCAGTTCTTCCATCAGTATCTGTGTCATTGTGCTGACAAAAACAGTGCTTTTACACATTCCATGTGTTCTTTTCTGTCTGTTTTAGTCACAAGGCACACACAGGAGTTAGGACTGGATTATATAACCACTGTTTTTGATGACTTCGGGTGGGCTAATCAGTTTTTCTGTGCCTGTATTTGCCAGATGTTGATGGTGTACTCCTCTAATAAACATATATAATCTTCTCATCCCTAGTATTCATGAGCACAGGCTGCCTAGGACACATGAATATTCAACAGGACAAATAAAGTCAAGACACACTGAACTATGTGCATGACAGCAGTCCCAGAGCTGCACTATAGTGAGCGTTGTGCATTTGTCCAGGGTTTCACTGAAGTGTTGTAGAAAGGACTGGGTGGACCCCACCGTTCCAGAACAGGCTCATGCAATTTTTTTTTAAATCCACACTGTTGTTTTTATAAGTAAAGGACATGCACAGTAAAAGCATAAAAACTGAAGCATTCACTGGAAGAGTTTGTCCGTGCTGATTACGCCGACGCCAAGTCCAACCCAAACACAGGCCTCAGCTCTTAGGCTATGGGGACATGTAGTCAGTATGTGACAAAACTGAGACTGTTCTGTGTTTGTGTCTATTGTTTACACAAGAAGCACTGGGCCTTTATGGGTTAAAGATGGAAATAATCAGCACATGAATGGATTAAGAATATAATGACCTGTTGAAGCCATGTTTATTTTTCCCACTTTTTTAACTCCTAAAAGCCACTCCCCCCTCCTCTTCCAAGGACAAATTTATTTGTAATTACAGCTTGTGTTTAAGTAATCTCAAACTTTATATTCACATGTTCATCCATTCACTGCTTGTTTACATAAACGTAGAGGAAGGAGTCATATGGATGAGAATGTACAGGGACAGGACAGACATAAGACAAGACAATTGGACAAAACAGGCATAAGACAAGACAAGTGGACAAAACAGGCATAAGACAAGGCAGTGTAACCAGCCAGGTCAGTAGTGTTGCAGCCCTACCTGAGTCTGTATGTGCATCCTGAGTGTGTGTTTTCACAGTGAATGTGTATGTGAGTTTGGGTAAATGTGTGGCAATCGGTAACAAGGTATTAATTCACACACAGAGGGTGAGTGGAGGGTCCTAAACACCTGCTCTGTAACAGCAGGGTGTTACTCTACCCCATGCGGTCATACACACATACACACAGTGTGTGTCAGTGGCTGCTTCATTGCCGTTCTGTCAGAGTCCATTAGATGTGGACTGTGAAGACGGGAGCCTGGGGGAAACTCACACATACACACCATTTTCACCAGTCACCTGGGGACATGGACGGAGTTTAACACTCCTGTCTCCACGGAGATCGGTCTAACTATCACTCAACAGATGAGGCTCTCCATGCACTGATACTGGGATGAAACCACAAGCATCTGGCTCTTATGAACCCTGTAAAACCTCAACCATCCAAAACTAGACGAAAAAATAAAACGTTTAGAACGGACACGTTTATTACACCTTGCGTTTTTACTATGGTGTTTAAAGTGTTTTGGTTTTTTTTTTTTTTTTTTTTAAGTGTGTGGATACTGCTGGAACCTCTGAATTTACCTCTGGGATAAATAAAGAAATAAAGTCAGTTAGTCAGTATCCAGCCATCTATCCATCCAAAACATTTTACCATATCATTTTGTTTGATATATTTTGTATCACATTTGATACATTGAGTGTTTTTATAAATCCACCTTAAATACAATTTAACTGTACTTTAAAGAATCAATTACCAGGTAACTATGCATTGTTTCAGTACAAGAAGTAAAAAAAAAACAAAAAAAAAACAATATCTGTGTTCTTCTAAATGTAACTTTTTGAAAATAAGACTTTCCTGCAACAAGTGTGTGGATAATTTAACGATGGCATCCATATTAAAAAAGGCAAAGGCCTTCCACTGGCTGCAGTGGCTTAATGATCCACCAGGGGGAAAACATGTATTGGGTTACATACAACACCCTTTTAAGTAAAGTATTGATCTTGTAAGCTAGGGGAGTCAAAACCTGGTGTAGCAAATATGATACAAATGGTTTTAAGGGGTTAAAGTGATTGGAAAGCACAAACCGCAAAGATGGAAAAAACCCAAAACAAAACAAATTTTTAAAAAAAGAACACCTAACGTGTGGGTAAGAGTTCAGCTCCATTTGTGAGCATGTGTGAACTCTCACATCCGCTCCACACATTTAAACTGGCCTTTACCCGCCTCGACTCTGTCCTTTCTGCCTCCATATTAGGCATTAGTACTGCTCAAACACAGAAACAGGATTTACAGCATGACAGCAGACAATAAACTACAACCTTAAAACTGTTCAACACTAGTTCCTCAGTTCAGTCTGACCATAAACCAATCACATCCAAGTAAGACAACCATCCAATTAAACAGACTCCCACATGGCAGTGTGTTAACAGAGGCGCCGACACTCGCATCTGTGCACTTTTACTTGGATTGTCAGACAAATAGTTGCAGGCAATGATTGAATCCAGGTTTTTCCGATCAGACTGAAGCAGCACCAAAGCCCTTCTAGGCACCGACTGAATAATATTAAAGCAAAATGAAAACATCACCACTAACTAAACTCTGTCTGTTCTCACATCTCATACTTGCTCTTCTGACTCCATTAACAGCCTTTTATGTTGTTCATTCTCTGTTTTAGCTTTTCACAATCTTAAACACAGGCGTTTGTATAATAATTGTACACATTTCTATAAAGTTTCATGTTTTAATCTTGATGTTTCCTCATCTGTTGACTTTTAACACTGTCTGCATCCAAGCTCTCTGAAAACCTGAGGAAATCCCTGTAATTGACTCATTCTGTGAGTTTTAAGCCACATGCACATGCCTGAATATTCAATGATCAGAGAATATTGGAATATGCCGAGTACAATAGGACTCAGGAAAAGGAAATTAATCAACTTCAGGTGGACAGGCCAATGTATGAAAATATGCTTGTAGTTATTTAGAATATTTCAGTTTATTAAAGATTATAATGTAAATTGTGTTTGTTATCACACGTTATTTACAAATGCATCTTGTAAATGAACTGTTTATTTCAACTGTTTGTAATAATTTTGTAGTAAACTGATTGATTGATTGATTGATTGATTGATTGATTGATTGATTGACATAAGTCTGATAACTGTTTAAAACCTACAATTAGTAAAGATTAGACAAAAAAAAAGTTGAAATAAACAGTTGGTGGTCACTCAGCTGTCATTACCAGAGAAAGTGGGTGGAATACCATGTCATTAAAAGAGCTGACATGGTGGAAAACAATGTGGGTAAAGAGATGAAAGGACATTTCTGTTTGGTTCAAAGAACACCATGAATAGAAACCATTTTAGCCATTGTGCAGAAAGGTAAGAGTCAGTTCCAATAATCACAATTAGGTGATTATGTAACCGACACAGGTCTATTTCAAAGAAACCTTTCAGATTTCAGTTGAATCACATGAACAAAAGCTACAGGTGCGTTGGAAAATGTGTCAAAAAACCTGCACGTATTAAAGAAAAGTAATGTTAAGGCACAGCATTTAGGAAGGAAGTGAATACTTGACCTGTAGAGTCCACAGGGGTCGTAACCCAGTAGGTTATTATGTGAACCTTTACTTTTAATCAGAGGTTAAAGGGTTAATGTGAACCTGTTTCAGTCTTTTTTAGCTTGGCCCATTCTTTCTTTTTTCCTTCATATACATGCTTTAAAGTGCTGATAGTGTCTGGATTACACACATTTATCAGATTTGTGGAATATTCAGGTGCATAAAGTTTCAAGAAAATTGAGTTTTTCCATGAAAAATGTATAATTTCCCATCTTTCATTCAAACCTCTACAGATGATCCAGAATGCAGCAGCACGTCTGGTCTTCAACCAGCCCAAAAGAACACGTCACCCCGCTGCTAATTTCTCTTCACTGGCTTCCAGTGGCAGCCAGAATCACATTCAAAGCACTTCTCTTGGCTTACAAAGCAATCACAATAACTGCTCCAGCCTACCTGGGATCCCTGATCCAGGTCTACTGTCCTTCTCGCCCACTACGATCTACATGTGAAAGACGCCTGATGCTTCCAGCCCAGCACGGCTCTAAATCTCTAGCCAGACTCTTGTCTTCTATTGTTCCCAAATGGTGGAACCAACTACCAAACTGTGTGCTCTGCTGAGACCCTTTCTACTTTTAAGAGACAATTGAAGACTCAATTGTTCAGCGAACACCT
>JAQQZY010000027.1:1220140-1235612 GCA_030068375.1 Ostorhinchus rueppellii | reverse complement strand
GCAAATGATTGGGGGACCTTCTGTTGAAAAATAAATTTTTTGGACATTATTACAGAAGTATTTAACCAATCAAGCTCAAACTGGGTTCATATTGATCATCCAACTGATATTTAATATCTTTTCTGGTATTATTCAGACTGGATACTGGATCTCCTTGGTGTAAACGTGATAAGTATCCCCCTTTAGGACCAACATAGATGACCCCTAGGGGAAGAAACCTATTTATGTTGGGTGTTTCAACAATATTGTTTTGAAAAATCTGTGTTTTTGGACATTATTAATAGATAAAGTCACCCAATCAAGCTCAAGTTTGGTTCCAATTGACCATGTAAAATTAAGTTGGCATGTTTTGTACATTGTGTCATTTATTTGCTTCATTATATCGCAGAGGATTTGGGGCATTGAAGGGATATACTCTTGCTGTCGGTCCCCTAACAGTGTAAGCCTTGTTTATTTTGTTGTATATTAGTTGTATAATGCAGAGACAACTTGTAATTTTGTTACACAACTTGTGTAATGCCAATAAAACCTTTTGTATTACAAGGAGGGAAAACCCTGCAATTGCCATGAAAAGAAATTATTATTCCAGAGAAACGACCCTGTTCTCGAGTTTCCTCTTCTAAATGAAAAGCTCTTAAATGTTCTTTAATGTCTGGTCAAAGCGGCTGCAGTGTGCTGAGACAGGAAATAACAGTCATTATTTGGAGAAACATCTCACCCAGAGCAATAATGAGGCGCAGTGATGACAGTTTGATCATTTTCAGAGAACATTGTTTCTGTGCTGCACAGATGAACGTGATAAATGAAGAATGCACAGATGATACTGTTGACAGGACGAGTCCACCGCCGGAGTTCATCTGTCCATACGGTCTGTTGACACTGACAGAAGTATGTCCTTTGAGTATCTGTGGCAGTGTCATCTCTGTTCTAGACTGTCTTTTAGAACCTTCACACGTGCTTCATTTCTTTTATCGCCCCTGGGACTTATCTCCTCCTCCATCCATCTTTTAATAAAAAGCCCCATTTACTTCAGTCCCAGAGGCTTCCATTCATCCACACCTGTTCCTCTCAGTGCACTGCCAGACGGACGTGAGACAGGCCAGCAGGGGGGGAAAAAAAAAAAACAACTTACACACATTTGGAAAAACTCACTTTTTTGCACAAAACCTTTGGTATCCTTCTTTTACTCCCACCACCAAAAAAAAAAAAAAGCACAGATGACTAATTTCACTTGAGCTGACCTGGATAGCCTACTTAAAGGAGATGCCATGGGATCCTGATTCAGAGCCTGAGCCAAAGAAATTCAACCTCAGCACAGAAAGAATTAGTAAAAAGAATTTAGAGCTGAAGAAACAAATTGATTAGCTGGTAGAAAAAGAAAACGAGCCCCTACTGGCAACACAGAAACCATTTCAGTTCATTTTTAACCTTGAATGACAGACACGTAGGTCTCAAACCTTCAAATGTGTCCCATTTCTCTGAGAGTGTTGGTGAAACACATCTTGTCCTGTTGTTGTGAAACAATTCCCTGAACACATCACTTTAACCTTTCACGGATTTATCAAGGAAGTCACAGGTGTCAAACATGAGGTCCACGGGCCAAAACTGGGATGCCAATGGGTCCAGTCCGGCCCCTGGGAATGCAAAAATTAAACTCCAAATATTAACAGTTCTGGTTCCATATTCAGACCAGTATGATGTACAGTGGGTCAGACCAGTAAAATATTAATGACAGTGTTTGCATTTTCAAACTATTCCTTCACAAAACAGTCAACAGTCGTGTCAGACACAACAAACCCCACCCCTTTACCCAGCCATCCATCTTCTGTACCCGTTTTATCCCCGCCCCTTTATGAAGTTTAAAAATAAATTTCAAATTTTAACTTGCACCTACTTTTCCTGAAATGTAATCACATCTATTCTGAGTCCCTGTGAATCTATAAACCCAATTAGGTCTGAATTCAACCAATAGTTTTACTACTGAAGTGTAAACAAACAAACACAAAATTCTAGACTTCGATGTCTGGAAAACAATTCCAAACACCCTGTATGTCAAATGTGGCTGCACAGCAATTTCCCAGATTGAGATCAACAAAGTATATTTAATTTTTCTTAATTTTTTTTTCATGGTTGCTCCTGTTATCCACATTTTAAAGGATAGTTTGTAGATGTAAATGTTTTCATTATGTAATTGTACTTTTTTCACTCTGAAACAGAGAAAAGTTTGTCCTTGTCATTATTTCTATATTATTCCGTTATAAATTCACTGGTTCTGATCCACTTCAGACCATATTGGGAGGATGGAGGATGTGGAACCTGAACTAACATGAGTTTGACAGCCTTGGAGTAAGTCATGAGCAGGTTCACTGGAAAGAAAAGTTGCAACCGTAAGTATTTGGCCCAGCATGAGCAGATACAATGAAGGTACAACAGTTTCTATTCAAAACAATACGTCCTTGTGCTAAGCCTCTTACATGAGTTCTGGGTAGTGATCCTCCTCTGGACTTAGGCTGGACAGCTGAACAAACGTCTCCAACAGGACGCTGCATTTTACACACAGATCAGTCAAATCAATGGACGTCGACGCAGGACTTCGGTTCTGTTTGGGTTCTAAGGTTTTCTTTCACTTTGTGGGAGAATCAGGCCGAGAAGTGAGAGGTTTGTTGTCCTCCTGTGAGAGGATTTACAGTTTTTACATTCTATTTGTCACAGTATCTGGGGTTTCCTGGATACACATTGAGCAAAATCCCAGTACTCTAAGGATATCACTGCTTCAGATGTATATTATTCTGTACATACAGTAGAGTTTAATGACTCTGCAGGCTTTTAATATGCAGCATCACAGAGTTAGAGTCAGTAGAACTTTTACATACAGATCCCAGAAAAAAGGTCAGATGGTCATTCCACCTCTATTCCACCACTGACTGATTTCCACAGCTAAAGGAGGAACTACGGAAGAGGATTAGGGCTACTGGGGGGGGGGGGAAATTAAGGTCGAATATAGATACATTTATTTATTTATTTATTGAGAACTAATAATAATAATAATAATAATAATAATAATAATAATAATAATAATAATAACATATATTGGACCTTAAATTTTTTTCTTCCCCAGTGGCCCGAATCCTCTTCTGTCAGTACCAGACGTGAGACAGGCTAGACTTCCACACAGTAGACCTGCATTCACCAATCAAAGGGGCGGGGAAGCAGCGCAGCAGATAGTGGGATGTAGAACCTGTGCATTTGAAACGCCCAGAGTACAGCAGTGTGGGCTAACCTCTCCAGAGTCAGCCCGTCTTTCACCATTCCACAAATGTTCTATGTTTGTTTACTGCAAACAGCCCACACTCATTTTTAAACCCACCCAGCACAGGGCTTGCACATATCCCTCATCCAAACGTCCCCTTTTGGTTGGAACCAGAGGTGTTCCTTCTCCACAGCATTCCTGAACCCTGGTTCCACCTTTATCAGAGTCTTTTCCTACCTCCAGAGGAGTAAAAACTACAGATTATCCGATTAAAACCCTGTGCATCTCATTAAATATGCTCATTACACTGGCCTATAATTTGTTATATTATTTCTACCTCAGATTAAATGTGTTAAATCTAACATACTTTAATAAGATGAACTGGAAAATAAATGACCAAAGCGCTGTTTAACTGAGGTTTTCAGTGCATATGGTAAACCAATATACGTGTAATAACACTAGATCTGTAAATGTTCCAGTAAACAGAATCTGTAAAGTCACTTAATAGTAATGTATTTTGCTCTGAGCCAAACATTCTTTTGGACTAAAGCCCATTCTATCATTCATTTTCACCATTTCACATTTAGACCATGGACTGAGTCTGTGAAACTGCAACCAACCAGCACTTGGACTGAATTTATATTTAATTTGCGACTCAAATTTGGTCAAATTTCACTACTTTTATTCTGGAGAATTTTCAGTTGTGGACCAGTATTATTACTCAGTCCTTCTCTCACTTCTTCCAACTCAGTTTAAACAAAAATTTTAATTAAAATCTTCTTAAAAATAATAGGGACAGAAAGAATGTTTTTGTACATCCAAAAAAAAAAAAAAAAAAAAAAAAAGAATACCTGTATAACTGAATGTTGTTTAATAATATGTATAACATGTCGGGTGCTGCACTTAATTCTTGCTACTGTGGTAAAATATGGTAAAAGCAGTGTCTGGTCCATTTCCATTTCGGGTGTTTTTGGGCTGGTACGCATCATTTATTAGCATAACAGAGTACACTGTGATCCAAGCGCTCTGTGCCACACAAACGGCTACGCTCGCCCAGTTGGCTCTTTTAATTCTGCTCATTTTGATTCCAATAAAATAGTTTTACAGGCGGTGATTGGCTGGTGTGTGTTTGTTCTATGTCCACGAGGCTCCAGTTCAGAATAATGTGAGCATCAGTCCACATTTGTGAGGTTTGATCCTGCCAAGTAGAGAACGGACAAATAACAGCAAAGCCACAGATGACAAAACACGTTAAAGAGGGCACTGATGACACAGAAAGGGCCGTCCTCATTGGATGGACTATTTCACAAAACAATGGGGGCAGAAATTTGACATTTGGATGGAAAAGCCTTTAAAAACACTGCATTTGGAACTTCATGAACAAACGTCTGAAATACTTTTTTCACACTGAGCTTTTGCCAGCCGTCGTCTGTGACACCCTGTCCATACGAAGATTCAAGACTCAAAGCTTCTTTATAGTCCGTTCACTAGAGGGTCCCATCCAGCCACAGTGCACACCAGTGTCAATTATTAAAGCTCCTCCTACCATTTCTCAAATAGGCCAATTTTTTAGCTTCAGAAGTCTATTTTATGGAACAGTTTTCAAAATTTCAGTATCAGTTGTAGAAACACCATTTTAGGTAGTGAGCCGTGCAGCTGCAATTTGCACAGCTAATTAAAAAAAAAAAAAAAAAACAGCTGGAAAAAATACAAATAAAAACAGGTCACATCTTGTCCAAAGTCATGCTAATTATCTACAGAACCATGTCTCACCTTGTCAGTTCCTAATTTTGGCTAAATCCGTCTTTGTTTTTTTCTAAAATACAGTGAAAGATCATCTCAAGTACACAACTAGCAACTGACTTCTGGTTCTACATTTCACTAAGAAACACACGATCTGATTGGTCAATTGATGGTGTACCCTTTGAAAGAAGGTCTTTGATTGACCTGCATTGATCCCGACAGGATATTCAAATATATATATGGACTACAGATGGACACAATCAGCTTCGCATGCCGCTGGTCAGCTACCAGGAAAACAAGTGCACACCTTTTTTTTTTTTTTTTGCACACCCAAAACTCTGATTTCTGCCTAAAATCATGTGTAGAAAAATGACAAAGATATAATGAATATGAAATGAAACCTAGAGAGACCTAAAATATGAAAATGCACGATTAATTAATTAAATACACATTCACACATGCACATCATCCTTTTGTCTAATGAATGCAACAGTGGTAACACTATTTGTACCAAACACAAAGACCTGTAGTACGAAGTAGTGGGGTTTTTTTTTTTCCCCCTATTGGTTTCACCTCTGGCAGCCTGGATTTGGACTATACATAAGAGAAACAGGAAATGGTGCAGGAACACCCAGCACTTGTGCCTGTGTCATGTGAATATACACTATATAATGTCCTACAACACTGTGACGAATATGTCTAATATCACATTTTAAGAATATGATACAAGGGAACTTTTGTTCTCATCTGTGAGGAACAGTCATGTTTATTCATATTAGTAGCTCTAGGAAGGATGTGAGGATTAGAATCCACTATGACACAGACTCAACAAGAACTCTGGGAACTCTGGAAAAACTCTGAAGAGCTCTGATAACTCTAATAACTCTAAAAAAAACTCTGACGAAGTCTGGGTAACTGAGTAACCAAGTAACTGAGCAACTCTGGATAACTGAATAACCATTATGACTCTTGTGATACAGTAAAACTTTTAGCTTTGACTAGGTACTGTATGTTTTCTTATATACAGGCCTGTATATTCTGAAAGGCTTTTTTTTTATTATTTTATAAACACCTGTTTTTTGTAGTCAGGGCCTGTCACAGCTCCCATTTCACTGTCATTGTCTTGTCAATTCCATCTGACAAATACCCATTCTATTCTATTCTTTCTCACTATATGATAATAATCAGGTTGATAACCTCATTTAAATAACTGGATTCTCCATATCTTTACGATGTGTCTTCCTTATCGCAGAGTGCTGCTCTGTGTTCAATACTAGATCTGACACCTTCATTTAGACGTAACGTTAATGTCAAAGTCTAAAATGAGTCACTGGCCTACTTCTGATTAGTCAGTGCATGATGAAAACCGCAGGTCTCTTCTAAAGCTCCTTGTACTAAACTCTGCTCCTAAATATAAAACATAGAACCAAACTGATGAGTGTCTTCACTTTTACATGTATTCTGTTTGCATTCATACTTTCTTTCCAACTGATTCTATTACACTCGAAAGGTGCAAATGTAACATACAAGTATTCTGATACCTAAAATATTATGTTTTTTTGCTCTGAATATCTGTCATTTGCTGGTACAGTTGTAGTATTAAGCTGATTTCAGCAGTAATGTCATTTTAAAAAAATTTTTCTAAGAAACATTCTTTTGCGGTTATGAAAGCCAGGTTTTTAAAATTTCTCTTAAATTGACCAAGACCCACAAACTACTGTCTGTTTAAAAGAAAACAACATCATCAGTAAATCTGCAGTCAAGTACCAGGAGAATGTCATAATGTAAGATTTATTTTATGACATTTTAAGGCATGGTGCACATGATCAGGACGGTTCCACCTATGCTGCCTCTGACCAAAGATCACTGCTGTTCCAGGATTTCTGAGCAATTTCTGAATGTGTGTTAAAACTACAGATATAAGGGTTCCTACAAGTTCAATTTAAGCCTTTTTAAGCCTGCTTAGAACACAATTTAATGCCCATTTCACAGCCTATTTCAAGGTCATACTGGCAAAAATTCCTGACTCCTAGAATTTAGGAAAATTCATTCATTCATTCATTCATTTTCTATACCCGCTTTATCCTCACTAGGTTCATGGGGGTCGCATGGAGCTTATCCCAGCTACTTAAGGGAGAAGGCGGGGTACACCCTGGACAAGTTGCCAGTTCATCACAGGGCTGACATATAGACAAACAATCACTCTCTCATTCACACCTATGGGCAATATAGATTAGCCGATTAACCTATCAGTGCATGTGTTTTGGATTGTGGGAGGAAGCCGAAGTACCCAGAGAGAACCCACGCAGACACAGGGAGAACATGCAAACTCCACACAGAAAGGTCCCACCAGTGACTGGTGCTGGAATCGAACCCAGGACCTTCTTGCTGTGAAACGTATTTATTTATTTTACTCCAACGCCTTGATTCCCATCGTTCTGAGTTGAATTGATTTCTGGCACGAGGTGCAGTGAATGACCACCATGTTCCCCTCCACTCATATCAACCATGTCCAGAATGAGCTTTCCTCCAACCAGGCATCATTACATTTACACGGATTTCAAGCACCTGTAGAAAACCTGGATTTAGTCGCCTTTGTTGGTTTAAAAAACGATTGAAAAAAAAAAAAAAACGTGAATTGTGAATTGATGCATGTATACAACAATTCCCCCCCCCCATAAAAAGTTTTGTTTTTTAAATATAAAAGCCATGTTTACTATTAAGAATGACATGTTTCTTATGCATAATGTGATCAGACGTGGACCACATGAGCTTGATTGCACTGCTAAAAGGATTCAAATGTACAGATGTGATGGTGTGAATGTGTGCCCTGTGGCGATGGCCAAGAACCCCCCTGTGTGTTCGGTGATCCCCTGTTTAGTCCCAGATGCTTGTCGAGCATGTGCTGCTGGAGGATGGCGCTTTCATACCTATAGGCTACAACAGCAGTCAGGCTCAGACACATGACTGCCTCCACTAAGAGGCCTGTGTTGTTTCAGACACGAACCAACCCTGAGGGCAAAGTGCACGAGCGTGCTGCGATAATCTAATGTCATAGATGCCCTGTGTGATACCCCCAGACTCCAGAAGTTTGGTCCTGCACCAGAATCACATCAATGTCCTTTATTTCCACCTTAGATGAGGTGCGGAAAACACTCAACAGCTGATTGCTGTGTCATCAGAATGTTCTAGTCCGGACCGCTTTACTCCGTCACAGAGATGGAATCTGAATGGGTGTGAATTCAAGTCATAACACATCTGTTTGCTTTCATATGTGTACACACACACACACACACTTGTGCAGCTGAGGTCACAGCTGTGTGAAACCCCACTTGTACGAGCATGGACAGTTAGAGTCTAATCCCCTCCACCCTGAATCAGCCCATCTCAGACTACAGAGATGGCCAACACTGTTTTAAGGAAGACCAACATTTACATATGGGGCATGAGAAATATGGTCAACCTAGAAATACATAAATACAGTGGATGGAGTAAACCCACAAGTGTAGTTTAACCCATAAAGACCCACTCATGCATCTGTGGCAGGTCCCCAATTATTTTTTTCTCTCAATTCAACCTTTCTGAAGTGATTTATCACCATCTATTATAATATCATCCTCTGTGTTTTGCAGTTTTTTTCCTCTCTAAATAAGGTATTTTCCTACATTTAATTTACTGAACATGTAGATGTTTATTGAAGCTCAGAATAAATTCAAAGGTTTTCATATTGAAACTGAAGAAAAAGTGATTTCTGCTGCAAAGTGTATCATTCAACATTAACTCTTAACCGATAAAGACCCACAACCGTTTTCTGTGATGATTTCCAAACACATTCTCTCTTTATTTATCACTATCTGTTCTAATATTATCTTTTGTATTTTTTTGTTTCATGAAAATCAGGTATTTTCCTACATTTAACCCTTTAAGACCCAAAAGTATCTACTGATTTAAAATATTTAACAACTGTTGATCCACTTATCTTATCAATACAGTGAAATGATTCAGGTAAAATGCAGTTTCTCAGCATTTCAGCAGCATCAGATGCTTCCATGGTCTCTATGATGAACATCATTGTCTTATGTAACATTGGTTCATGTATTTTGAGAAATAACAATCGGAACAGAAGCTTGTTTTTATATCATAATACTGGAAGGTCACAGAGCGTGCGTGCGTGCGTGTCTGTACAGTTCTGATAAATGTAGACTGTCCACTTTGGTTCCGACAGCTGAGGAACAGTCCCACCTCCACATTAAAAATCTCTATTCATTGGACCAATATTTTGGCAAATATTAGTCATTTTGGATACAATAGCCTTATAATCACGTTGCTATGGTCATGACGATTGACAGGAAGCGCAGTACCAGGATGCATGATGGGAAATGAAGTTAAAAACAGGAATGATGAATTTATTAACTTCAGTCTCCAGATATGGGTATGAATATGACCTCTGGGGCACCACAGGGGTGTGCACTCGTTACTGTTAGATTTTGCTGAAAGCCAAAGATGAAGTGATTCCTTCATTTTTCGCTGTTTTGTTAAACTGTGAATTCCAGCTGAGCTTTAATGAAAATCTACATGAACAGTGAAGAAAATACAGGAAAATTCAGAAAAACAAACAATTATGGACAAAATTGGATGTAGATGTTTTATATGCTTACCATCTTTTACATTATTGATGGTGTTTTGTATGCATGTTCTTATTTTAGTGATTTATGTATGTTTCATTATGCGTTTTGTGTACATTTTTAGTGGAGGATGTATGGATGAAATCTTTCTTTTCTGTCATTTCTGCTGCTGTCGTATGTTCTGCTCCGACAAAAGACATTTTTAATCTCAACTAGTTTTTTCCTTGTTAAATGAAATAAATACAACAGAAACTAGATAGATCAATGTCCTGAGTATTTCAGAAGAACAGAAACCAGACAGTACAAGAACACTCATTGGGCATTTCCGTGCTCTGCATAACTGTATCATCCAGCCCAGAGCCACCACAGTCTCACTTTCACATCATTTCATTTTAGATTCACCTAAACACATTCCCGGCTTATCGCAGAGGATCAGGCCATTGAGAAAACAGAACCTCCATTCACAAGGCAGCAGCCCCTGGCTCAGCAGTGCACTGATGTGATCCAGGCCTCCACGCTCCCAGCAGCACAGAGCTGAGCCACGGACACATTCACATCTACTACCAGGCTCGCAAACACCCAGGACCCATAGATGGTCCTGAACACAACACCACACGCCACACCCATAGCAACACCGACAAAGGTTATCCAATTTGGGCTACATTAGGAATGTCATAAATCTGTAGAAAAATCAGTTGCATAAGCTAATCAGCCTTTTCCAGCTCCAATCTATCCTTATTCCTCCCAAAAAAAATCCACTAGTGACAAACCTCTACCCAGCACTAATATGTTCATTATTATTGTTGTTTAAGTTTCTGAAAGGATTTAAGCTCAAGGCTAGACTTAGACCGACAGGCACATGATGAGGCCTGTATTTAACATCGACCTAAAGTGGATTTTAATACTGATAAAATAATAACGGCATTGGACGAGAAGAATAAAAGGCAGTTCAATTGTCCAATATCACTTCCAATGACAGAAATAAACTACCCATGACTCATTAAAAACAGAGGAACTGTTAAATTAAGCAGTCACAGATAGTTATAAATCAGAATCCCTGAACATCAAAGTAAACAGACTTAATTATATGTCAAACCATTGAGATCGAGGTGATTACAGGTGTGATTTATTGTTTATTTAAAATCTCTTCAAAGTCCATAATTCCTGCTGAAAAGAATAATATTAACCAGTTCAGAGCCAGGTTCTACAAACACCAATAGGTAGTACAACATTCACCCGTAAGACTCAGGATTTGACTGTACTTTCTGTTAAACAGAATAAATGGACAAAAGTCTGTGGACACGTTGGATCCAAGTGTTTGTTTTCTAACAGGGTCTGGGATCCAAAACAATAAGCACTAATGTCAGAATACAGTTTAATATTATGGAATGCATATCCTATTTATTATTAATATTGATGTTTGTGTCTGATCCTCATGAACAGGACATCTGTAGACATGATGTATCCACATATTTATGTTCAAATAGTTCCTCAACATCCATATTTAACTCCAGTTTAATGGTAGATGTTTGTTCCTCAGTCAGATGTGATGAAAGTAGATGGAAATCATTATTTACAGTCAGAGCAGGACAAATATTAGAGACATTGAGAAGAACATTTACAGAGTCATGGAGAAAAAAAAAACACAATCAGTGTTAAGAAAAATGGAGTAAAACCATCTCTGAAAGCAAAGATAACAAATTAAACGCAATGATATGTATCCCATAATATAAACTATATTCTGACATTAGTCCTTATTGTTTTGGATCCGAGACCCCTGTTAGAAAACAAACACCTGGATTCAACATGTCCACATACTTTTGTCCATGAAGAACTTATGCTATGAGGCTAACCATATGCAGTTTGCTTGTATGCACTTCCTTTCACTGTTGTCGTCATATAAACAGATTCCACTTTGCAGCTCAGGATCAAAGAACAGAAATGTCAACTTACGCTCAAAGTCAGAATCATCATCCTCATCGTCTTCTCCGTTGGACTCTGTCTGCATCGGCTCCCCATCGAACATCACTCCTTTCTTTGCGCCGGCGCCATCCTGACTTCTGGTGTCCCGCAAACGGGTGAAGTACTGTACTGCAAAATCCACCAGGTCTGACGGCCGTTGTCGCAGCACCTCCACAGTGTAACCCTGCAGCAGCTCCGTCAACCCCACTGGGATCTCAATACTCATGGCTGTGTGCGGCTCTGGGGTGGCGTTCACTGTCTATCTACAAAGGAAGAGAAAAAAATGAGTC
This sequence comes from Ostorhinchus rueppellii, assembly GCA_030068375.1. Lineage (NCBI taxonomy): Eukaryota > Metazoa > Chordata > Actinopteri > Kurtiformes > Apogonidae > Ostorhinchus > Ostorhinchus rueppellii. The sequence goes on along the minus strand of JAQQZY010000027.1, from coordinate 1,223,742 downwards.
GCAGTTTTTTTTTTGGTACTGAACTTTTTAATCCACAGCCTTGAGGACTTCAAATACCCAGCTGTTCCCCCAACACCGCACTTATGAACACAGCAGCAGAGATGCAGTTTCATCCATTTAATTCCCTAAACTGTGGAAAAAAGTCCACCAGCACATACGAAACAAACACCCAACCCACCAATAACTGCTTTAAGAACCAGATAAAAATACAGAGCTTTATTTCTTTAACCCCTGAGCCCTGGTTCAGGTAAATGTTCACGTATTAACCCTTTAACCCAATTCCAGGTAATGATGCTGCCGTGAATGTGTGTCTGTTTCAGGTTCATTAATTCTGCTGTGAGTATGTGTTTGTGTTTCTTTTCTTCAGTGATTCTGTTTTACTGTGTTTTAGGGTCAAAACAGGAGGAAAAACAGAAAAAGAAAAAAGATGAACTGAAGTTTGACAGGTTTGGACTAAATAAGGCACTAGAATGCACATCGATAACAGATTTAGGATGTTGAACACGAACTGTGAACTGGAACAAAATGAACAACAACAAGGATTTGAATTTGGACCCAGTAGTCTGTGTTTTAGGTCTTTTTTTCTAAATCAGTCCCGCTGCTTTTTGACACCTGTTCAGAGGTGGACAATTCCAGCTCCAGAGAGTCCTGCCATGGATTGGTTCCAACCACTCACTGAAGCAGCCCATTTGGATGAGCACAACTCCTCATTCAGGTAGATGAATAATTGGTGGAAACACCTGTATTAAGCGAACAGGTTGGAACCAATACATGGTAGGACTTTTACTCTATGGAGCTGGGATTGTCCACCTCTGCACCTGTTTAGCTCCGTAAAGCAGTTACATGGTCAAAACTTGGTAAAAAACACAATTTAAAAAAAAAAAAAGGAAAATCAACACAACACAGGAAACAACAGGAAAAACAAAAAAAAAAATACAAGGAAAACTGTGTCCAAAAAAAGAAAGAAAGAAAAAGCCCCAACTGTCTACTTTTATAGTGAGTCTGTCTCACTCAGTGCCCCCCCATTCCACAGGTGATGGGGGGTGAACTGATGAACTGAGCATGCTCAGATGTCTATGGAAAGAACAAGGTCTATTCTATCAGTACAATTTGATTTTTTTTTTTGAGCAAACAGTTGAATTTATAAGAATATTTAAAATAAATCATAAATACATACATACACTCCCTTCACCACAGACACGTCAGGGGTTAAAGGGTTAACAAGCTTTTCCTTTAAACATCTATATTAAATGTTTGTCCAGATTATGGCCATTCATTTGTGGAAAAAGAATAAATAAGTACAAGATAATGCAGCAACTCCAATAGCAGAATCCAGGACATAAAGGTTGTTCACAGGTGACTGTTCTGGACAAACACTGTAAGTACAGAGAACCGTACACTAAGAGGGAAACTGGATCTGTTCCCAGTTAAAGCTTCTGTAAAATTTATGGAGATGACCAAACGTGTGGGTACTCCCTGATGTAAACTTCACAAAACTAACAATCCAAAATGTCTGAACTCATCTATGTGAAGATGATGAAATATTACTTGTTAATAAATTCAGACTTCATCTAAAATAAATCAATAAAATAAAGTCCTGTGCAGAAGTCTTCGTCCACTTCTATCTTTGTAGTTTTTCTTCAGGGTCGAAATGATCATACATAATCATTTCTCATTCTCTTTTCTTCACATATAGTAAGATAATACAGGAAATATGTGCACAGCCTTAAAAGACACAAAAAACTGAACTAAATGCGTCATGAAAGTTATTGTGACCTCTGACCCCATGACAAGAAGTAACACAAACAAGTAGAAACATCTGACACTTGTTGAATGAAACCTGGTATAAAGCATCACAACATTAATGCCATAAATCTCATCTGAACAAAAGGGTTAAAGATGTGTGAAGTGCAAAGGGAGGACACACTACATACTTAGATATTTCACACATGCCCAGTTTGGATCCGAACACAGACTGACATGTGGACATTAGAGCTTTACTAAACCAACAAACCTAATGCTGGGTGAGGACGTCCACACAGAACCGGATATGAGATGGATTTACACCAGATAATTAGTTCATTTTGTTCTGTATTTTGGTTGAAAAGGAACCTGCTTTTACATCAAAGACCACTGAAATAAAAAGATTTGTTGGACTTTGTCACTATTATTGCAAGACATTGATCAAACTACAGCATTATAACTGAATATTGGTGGTTTTTAAAGGTTTTTTTTGTCATTTTTCATGTAAATAGTAGTACTTATTCACATGAAGACCTTTTCGAGGGTTTTTTGGACAAAAGGCTGTCTAAAGAATGATGGACTGAGCCCTTATCCGTCTTATACGGTGCGCTCTGCTTGTTTTTAAGTCTTGGTTGGTGACTACAAATGGCTAAGTCTTTGCAGTCAGAGCTCCAAGGCTATGGAATATCGTGCCCATTGAGATTAGACAGGCTGACTGTCTAAATCCCTCCTTAAAACCTCTTTTACACAAAGGCTTTTATATTCACTTTCTCTCTTCTCATTAGAATACCCGTTAGCACCAGTCTTATCCTTGGCACACGCATGGTGAGCACAGCCAACAGGCAAAAAGTACTGCACATAGAGCAAAGTAGAGTAGAGTAGAGTAGAATAGAATAGATTTCCACAAGGAGGTTGTGTCTTTTCTCACAACACCGTGAACTTCCCCCCGGGGATTTAAACAAAAACGATGCTTATTTACTAAAAAATTTTTTATGGCAGCCAGCAAGAAAGCCATCACGAGATGCTGGCATCAAACACTTGGCTTCTGTGGACATCTTCATAAATATTGTGAATCAGTTACATCATATGGAGCAAATCACTTATCTGCGGCTACAAAAGGATGTAGGACATTGGAAAAAGTGGAGCCTCTTCTGAGCTCAGTAACTTCAAAAATGCTCCTGTGTGAGAATGCATATCTGTTCATGTATTCTTTTATTATTTTTCCAATGAAAGTGGTGACTCCCTGATCCTGCTTTTTGTGTTATGTACATTTACCCATTTGTAGTAAAATAAGAAAAATAAAGTTTACAAAAAAAGAACAGACTTTGTCATTATGTGCACAATGAAATGTATGTAAACACTATGTAAATCTATGAGCCAATTCTATATAAAAAATAGTGCATATATTTTTGATAAATATTGAACAAACATTGCATTATTTCAGAATAGAAGATTATTGCCCAACTTATTGCACATAATTCAGCAGATCTGCAGATAAGGGATACGATGACGACAGTTTGGAGAAGGGGAAAGGACATCAACACTCAATCATCTGTTATTATCCCCCACCTACCCAAAGATTTCTGACACCAAAAACATACAAGGCATATCTGAAATTAATCTTTCACTGTGTTGGAAACCAGATGACTGCTGAGCTAGATGTCAAACTCAAAGCAATTACTGAATAACTGTGGAACTGAATATTATTCCATAAAGACCCAAATATCCACTGAAGACCAATATCACACACTGGTATAAAAAGTTGAATATCTGTTGAATCACTAATTCTCTCTCTCTCTCTCTCTCTCTCTCTCTCTCTCTCTCTCTCTCTCTCTCTCTCTCTCTCTCTCTCTCTCTCT
>JAQQZY010000027.1:1181370-1193990 GCA_030068375.1 Ostorhinchus rueppellii | reverse complement strand
GACAAAAATTATCCTAAAAACAATAAACTTTTAATAAAAAAATTAATTTGTACAAACAATAAAAAACTTGTGATTTAAAAAAAATCTCCTGAAAAAAATAGACTTCTACAAAAAAGTGTCTCAATATAAAATACAGCATCATCAAAAATTATACATTTATCAAAATAAACAGTGTTTGAAAATATAAAACTTCTGCCTAAAAAAAGAAACATTTTCTGCCTAAAATTTTATTTTTTGTGGTGTTTCAATTTTAAAGTAAGAGACCTTTGGGGTAAACAGCATCCCCTTAATTGAAAAAGTGGATGATGTTTTTTTTCCTTTCTTTTTTTTTTTTTTTACTTTATTTAAAAAGTGAACAGGTATTCTTTTACAAAAACATGAAGTTCTACATTTCCAAACCCTCTTTTTTTAAATCAATGTATAATTTCTGATGTCACTCAATTTTATTTGGAGACATTTTTTAGGAGATTATTTTGTTCTAAAAAAATAAAAAAAATAAAAAAAAAAATCACACGTGTATTATATTTCTTTGAACAAATTAATTCTTTATTAAAAGTTTTTGGTTTTAGGGGATTTTTTTCATGCAAGTGTATTGTTAATTAATGGGTAAATTAATTTTCAGATGCTTCTGAAAACTTTTAAATAAATCATGTCTTTTTTTTAGATCATTTTTTGGGCTGTTGCACCTCTGGGCCACCGTACATTAAACCCTCCATACAAACGGCAAATTTGTGTCAAAAAAGCGACTGAATCTTCTAAAGCGAGCCGAGTTTCCTGTTTACACGATCGTAGCTGCTTCATTATTCTGGTTTTACTTTCGACCACATCATATCTATAAAGCCGTCTACTCTTTTTCACACACCAGAATGTCTGATGAGTCACAATCCCAGGCTTTTCACTAATTAACTATGCAGTTCATTAAAAGCTGAGAAAATAATCCCAATCATCTGCAGGAATCATCTGTCTGGGCGTGAGGACGGAGGATCGGTGGTGTTCAGACTCAGTTTGAGCCCAAAAACAAGAAAAACTCACAGTTTGGAGGCAGATTTACATCCAGGACAGAGCTGGACCCTGCAGTTCCTCTGATGTCCACTGGAGGCGCCAACACACAACACACCTCCTGGTAAAACCTTGACTTTACAGCACAAATAAACATGTTTACAGCCTGGAGCACACATGCTTTGGGTGTCTGGAGCTAATTTTATAATTATTTACAGACGTACAAAGTGCTTTTTTTGTTTTGTTTTATTGACATCAAAGGACATGGCTGCGTTCACTGACAGTTTGTTGAAGTTGCACCAACATCCCAGTCATTTTCTAAGCGTCCAGTTATTTGTCGAGTCACTGGACGTACTTTTCAATTGAACGTTCTTAGTGTGTCAGTGTTTACATGAGGTTAGCATCAGAACTAGGGCACTTCCTCTGAGCCCCATATATGGCGCGCTGTGGTGAATCACGTGATCTGGACTGGTTTATTTCCAGATTTCAGATTTCTTTATTGTCACTGCACGTATTTCAGCGCAACAAAATTTCCTTCCAATTACAACGGACCAAGGTGCATAAAGAAAAACACAGGACGTACATGGGAATACAGGTACAGTCGTAATAGGTGAATCACAAAGAAAGCGCTCCGTGTTCGCAGATGGAAAGAAATGGAAAACATTAGGGTTCGAGGTGAGAAAAAAAGACAAATTCCAACCTGTAGATGAAAAACTCTACGGGTTGGAATCTGCGAAAAAAAAAAAAAGCCTCAATTTTGTTTTATTCAATTATGTTGGTTTCTGTGTTATTTATATTTAAAGTAACGGCCACGAGGAGGGCATTTTGTTAGTAAAATATTTCTGTTACTATAGATTATTATTTTGTAAGTTCTTTTTTCTGGAGTTTTGAACTTTTTGTTAAAACTCTGGGTTTTGTTTATTTGGTATGTCCGGGGGAGGGGCTAGGGGAAATATAAGGAGGGCTGGTTCCATATGGAGGCAGATGGGGTTCTGAAGTTGCTCTGGGAAGACGGGATGTGCTGTTCAGATTTCTTGTATATACTTGGGTTTTTTGGACTGCACCTAATTTTGTATATTTATTTTGGGTTGGAGATACATTAAATAAAAACACAGAAAAGAGCTTGGAGACTGTGCCATCGCTTTTTTGTTAAGTTTGGAACGAACCCGTGACACTTAGCATTAGCATTAGCATGATGAGCTTCTCTCTACTCCTGCTCCAATGTTTTCCTCAAATACGGTCAATTCTGTTTCCCAAAATTTTTGTTAAATTTTAAAATGCACAAACACACGCACCTGTTTTCTGTTTAAAGGCTTCGTGGTTTAAGTAGAAACTGACACCGTTTCTTAATATCAGGTTTGGGAGTTTGGTCTGGGTCCCAACGGTTCCACAGATCAGACCTCCTAGAACATCAGTTGATCAGATTTTAATCCATCTGTTCTACTATTTACATGTTGTTTATATTTTTTTTATACAGTTTGTAGATTTTTCCAAACTGTTCCATTCAGCTGTATTTGTAAAGCACTTGAACACAATCACAGTGGACCAAAGCACTGGGCAGAAGAAGAAATTAAAAACAACTAAATAACAGGATAAAATACAAGAATAGATCCAAACATTAAAGCTGTACAATTAAAAACAACCAAAAATAAGAACCTTAAACCAAAACCGAATAAACCAACTGAATAAAAATAATACTAAGTGTAAAACATCTCGTTATATCCCAGACGTATTTCTCAGTCTTCTGCCTGTCGCAGGGGTTCTAACATTATGTCACGTGATCTGATGACATCATCGACTCAAACATTTTCACAGAAGCCACCCCAGCATTCGACAGTAGCACCAACATATATTTCTATTCTATTCTATTCTATTCTATTCTATTCTATTCTATTCTATTCTATTCTATTCCAAAGCTCTTCAGTACCAACCAAACAGAATCATGGATGCGTCCTAAACCATGTGACCTGTGTGGTTTGAGCCAGGGGGTGTGGTCACATGTTTGCATCATCGTACCAACCATGATGAAGCCTGGACTTGAATCCATCAGTTTGTTCATACGACAGGTGACTGTTCAGACTTATTTCACAACACAAAGCCCACACCTGCTCCATGACAGTGGAGTCTAAAAGCACAAACGCGCTCAGTGTGTCCTTAAACGTCTCGTCCTGGCTGATCTGCGTGTTTTTATCCGTACACGGTTCATTTGTTTGCGTTGCTAACTGGGCTGATGCTGGAGGGTCGGGTTCTTCTAACGGGGTCATGACCCAGTATGAGTCGCCTTAGTGAGGAGATTAGCATAATGAGAAAGTGTTTTAATGAGCGTCGGTCTGAGCTGATGTTTGAGTTGAACCTTTAAAGACACACTAATACTTTTATGTCACTTCACAAATGAACTTTTTTATATACTTAGCCTGTTGTAAGAGATTTATCACCATCTATTATAATATTATCCTGTGGTTTTGTTTTTTTCAGTATAATCAGTATATTTTCTATATTTAATTCACTGATTATGTCGATATTCATTAAAGCTCAGAGTAAATTCAAAGGTTATTATATAAAAACAGACCAAACTGAATGAACAGTGTCTTTTTCAGTCCAATCTGTCATGAACTGAACATAAACCCAGTGTGTCCATCCACTGGCATTGATCCAACTCCATGGGTTTTACTGGTGAATCAATGTTGGAGAAGATGATGGTGTTTCCATGGTAACTATGGAGCCTCTGAACATCCAAATATGGTCAAATCTGATGACTATGAGAAGATGAAGAACTGTATTTGACACCAATTATGAACATATATAGATAGGATTAATGGATCCACATATTAATCAGTTTAGATCAGTAGATGGTTTAGGTTAAAGGTGGACGTTTGGGTCTTTAAGGGTTAAAGGTGAGCAGACTCTGGTTGCTGTGGGTGTTCTTCTCCATGCGTTCAGACTCTATCCTTCTTCTTCTTCTCTGGCTTGAACATGTGATTTCCTGGCTTTAATGAGGCTCACGGCAGCAGCAGTAGTTCTGTTTATTCTCACTTCCAGATCCAGACGGGCTAAACTCTCTGCTTATCTCACTAATCTCCTGTCATTTAGCTGCAGCTGGAAGGATTTTCACTGGATCAGCCACACCTGAAAACTGGATGGTGTCCACAGGTGGGAGGTTTAATGTGTGATGACGATGAGTGTTCAGCTTTAAGTTTTAATGAGAGGGTTTCAGTAGGACGGAAAATTCGACTGATTTGGTAAAATTCCACATTCATGTAGTATTTAATATGTGTAATGTTAATAAAACGCTGCAGATTTACAAACAAACTCATAAAATCAACTGACGTTATTTATGCGCTCATTTACATTTTTATTGTTTTAAAGTTAAAAAAAAAAAAAACTCCAAAAAAGTGAAAACACTGGTCGATAAGGCTGCTTATTTCAGTAGATTCTCCTTTTCTGCAACGGTTTGATGATCCTGAGGGAGTTGAACCTAGATTCCGCTGCTTATTAACCGTTTCAACAGGTTCGACTCGTCAATCATTTGTTCAGAGCTGGTTATTGTTTGATGAAGGTCACACCCACAAACGCAGTGTGGCGAATATCTGAACACGGCCATTTGTTTTGACAACCATGCACTAAACATCCAAAAGTACAACATCCCCAACTTCATTTGCCTCTAATCTGGATCTGTTGGACGCATTTTATAATTTTATATCAAATAAACCAGTGGGTTAAATTGATCTAGTCTTTAACAGCAGCCGAAAACTCTTCTCCTCCACTGGTATAACTGACACTAAAGTTAAGAAATCGTGAACTAATACTGATATTCAGCTCAATATTATGCCATTTTTAACCCTTAAAGCAGCCAAACATCCACCAGTAACCAACAACATCTACTGATGTAAACGGTTTAATATCATTTGGTTCACTAATTCTGTTAAAACAAATAAGAAATAACACCAAAAATAAGACAAAAATGAACTAAAACAGAATAAAATAAGCAAAATAAATAAATAAAATACAAAAACAGTTTAAGTAATCAATTAAATAAACAAAAATTAATAATACATAAAAAAAAAATAAGCAAAAAGAACTAAGGAAGTAACAACCTGGACAAAATTCAAGAAAACATAATAAAATAGGCAACAAAATGAAAAAAAAAGGTAAAGTAATAAATACAATTAACAAAATTAATAGAAAATGAACAAAATATGGTTATAGACACTTATTTTATGTTTTGTTAATAATAGTCATTTTTTTCTGTTTCTAAAATAATAACCTCTGAATTTACTCCGTGTTTATGAACATCGACATAATCAATGAATAAATACAGAAAATACAGGATTTACACTGAAAAATACAGAGGAGGAGGAGGAAGAAGAAAGAAGGAGGAGGAGAAAGAAGGAGGAGCTGATTGGTTGACAGTTTGTTGTAATAACTTGGTGGCTTTTTTAAAACCAAAACTCAATAACAGGAAGTAAACTCAGACTAACTTTAATACTAACCATAACTACTGACATTAACACTAAGCCTAACCATAAGCATAACCATAACTACCAACACTAGCCATAACCATGACTAGTGACATTAACACTAACCATAACCATAACCATAAACATAAACAGAACTACCAACTCTAACTCTGACCCTGGTCTCAGATGTTCCTCCTTCAGTTGAACTAAAGAACAGGTTTATTTATGAAGGTCTGCTCTGTTTCCATGACAGATTACAAACTGCACACGCGCGCACGCGGACACATCAACCCCCACATGCAGATTAACGGACATGAGGAACCTGAACGCCTCATGTGACTTCACTGAACATGTGAACAGGATTACTCTCCGGAAACAGTGAGGACGTTCTATTTTTTTTTTTTTTTTTTTTTTTTTTACCCCAAACCCCCTTGGATGTGACCCGCGGCCACCGGCAACCGTCCGCTCGCTCTTACCTCGGCGGCCCTGCGGGCTCCCAGTAGCGGCAGAACAGGTGCAGTCCGTCGGCGTTGACGATGTGCTGCAGGTCGGTGTACGGGACTCCTTGCGGGCTCCGGCGCGGAGCGGCTCCGGCCCCCGGCCCCGACTCCGGCTCCGGCATGGACGGGTCTGCAACACACACACCGAGCAGCGGTGAGAGCGAGTCCCGGTGGCCGTACAGGAGGCAACCGAAGCCCGCAACTAGCAGGCAGCAGGCGACGGTGACGGCGTGCATGGTCCCCCCGGTCCGTCCGTCCGTCCGTCTGTCCGTGTCCGTGTGTCTGTCTGCTCTAAAGATGAATCCGGTGATGATGGGTATGTTTAATGGATGTTTGTTCAATGTGTCCGGAGCTCAACGTCAACACACACCGGGGGGCGTGACGTCACCAGCCATATGCTCCGTTTTCCCTGAGGCCTCCCTCTCTCTCTCTCTCTCTCTCTCTCTCTCTCTCTCTCTCTCTCCGATCAGTTCTATTGATTATGACCGTGATCGATAAGTTATGGCTGAAAAAGCTCCACAAGGTTAAAGGCTGGTCATGTATGAACGACACCATAGCAACCTACGGAGGGTCATTAAAGACAATATTAAAAAAGTAAACACATACATGAATTTAATTAATATGGTTTTGACTAAAATCCTAAAACAAATCAAAGACAGACATGAAATGATGAAATGAACCCTGACACTAAGCAGATACATTTAAAGAAAAATCCATGAAATAAATAAATGTTGCTATGAAAAAGAAAACAAATGATAAAAAACTAAATATAAGTATGAAAAAACTATTCTAAACTAGATTTAAATATCTGAATTAAAAATAATGAAGGAATTTTTTAAAAAGCTATATAATATCATGAAATAAATAAATAATTTTGTATATAAAAATATTCCGAATTGATTTAATCCTGATCATAGATGATGAATAAATCAATTTGAAAAAATACAAAATAAGGCTGTGAAATAATTATCACTGTAAAATACAAACACTGCAGTGGAATAATCAGATTATTTTAGTCATTATTTTGTGTTTTATTTTGTCGAATGTCAGCAGCCTTGTATCTTTTTTTACTAATGTTGCATTCAGTGTCATTTTACGTGTCATTTTGTCTGTAAAAATGACTACTTGTCACTAGTGGTGGTTAAACTCCCATGATTCCCTTCGACCTCGAGCATCATTTGAACTAAATCCCCCTCCTCTTTTTCCAGTGGTCAGACCCCTAGTGGCAGAACCATGTACTGCATATTTACATGGTTCTAATGAATGCGTTCCTTCTGTGTTTTTGTTTTATTTTCACACCTTTCATCATCTTTTTTTGTATGTCTGGAACTCATTTACCTCCTCCTGCAAATGTATTTGTTTTATTACTAGATTAATTAGTCGCCTTCAGTGATCTCATCAGAACCAGAATCAGAACCTCTGCCAAAGCAAACACAAAACATGGACAAAGAACCAACGTGTCTTTGTCTTTTTCTCACATATCTGCAAAGAAATCACAGTGAAGGCATCGTATGGGGTGAAGAAGGTGTCAAAATACTCATGACAGAGATGTGTGACAACTAGAACATTTGGAACAGAGTTGGGCTAAAATAAATATAGTTATACAAAAAATAAATATGTGCGTTCCTCTGAAACTGGTCTAAAACAGGACAGAGGGTTAAACATTCAAACCACATGTAGACCAATGTTCTGAAGCAGGTTTGAACAACTTTGGGTCTAATTTTTGTTTTTAATTTACTGAGATAAAAGAAACCATTTTTCAGATAAAACACATTTTTGTATTATTTCTATATTGTTTTTATATATGAATCTCCATATAACATGGTCAAAAGGACACTAAAGTTACACACTACTATTTTATTGGCTATCTCTTTATTCTGCCACAGGTGCATTCTGGGAATCGTAGTAAATAATCAAGGCAGTTTTTGACAAAAATGACCACTGTTGTAAAATCACTGTTGATTTATTAGTGTTTAAATATTCAGGTTCTGTATGTAACACCAGTGGACACTATGGGTTCCACACCAAACCTGAAATGAGATGTAGATTGATGCCAAACCCACATGTGTGGATTAGAAAAACCACTAGGATCCACACATTTAACACAGTGTCTGTATTTAGAGTCTATAGAAGAGCATTTACACACGTTTACACATCTAATGCACTGACACATTTAATGTCCATATTTGGGTCCTATTCACAGACTCAATATTTGATTTTAAATTCTTTAATTATGGGATGGCTCATTTATCTGAGGTCATCATTCGGTCCATCCTGGGGTAAATATTGGCGCTTTTCCACTGCGAACCCTACTCGGCTCCACTCAGCACGATTCAGCTCAACACAACTCTACCCACTTGTCGGATCAGCGCGGTTGTGTTTCCACTGCCAGCCATTACTAGTCGGGACTAGTTGAAGTGGGTGGAGTTGGCGGAGTGGACACAGACATGCCGTTGTTTTCAGGCGACTAATAAAGTGTTACGAGCTTCGTCGTGCGTGACAACATTTCCTCTAACGAATCGGTGGACAGCACTGTTCACGTGACATTTTAGTGCTGGCTCGGCACGGCTAGACCCACCTCTGAAACAGGTACGAAAAATCGTAACGGGTCCCAGGTCCAACCCCCAGTGGAAAAGGGCCATACTGGGGTAGAGTCGAACCGTGCCAAGTAGAGCCGTTACGAAAACGTGCAGTGGAAAAGGGCCATATGTCTACATTTACCTTCTTATTATTGGGTCTAAACAGATGGAACATTGTCAGATACTGAAATAAACCAGTTTCATAAACAGACCAGATGGAAACTCAGTCGTACATTAAATGTGCGGATTTGATCAGAATATGAATGAATCCGTTTAGACAGAACTACAAACAGTTAATCCAACTGGACCATTGTTCTTTCTGTCATAAATAGGAATTTACCAGTGTGACTGTATTGTCCAAACTCCGCCCACTTCAGACAATCCATGGATTCACAGACTGACATGAGTTCAGGTCCCTTCTCTGTGGTCCAACACTGGACTAATGGGTGGACTGGACCTGGTTTGGTTCTGACTGGGTCGTCCATTGGCCAGAGTTTGGACAGTAGAGTCACACTGGTGAATTCATATTTATGACATAGAAAGAACAATGGAACAGTTGGATTTATTGTTTGTAATTCTGTCTAAACTGATTCATTCATATTCTGATCAAATACACACAATATATTTCATGTAAAACTGAACTCATTCAACACTTTATTATGATCATTATTTTCACCTACATACTAATATGCACGTGTCTGTCTGATGCACATGAATATTTTGACACCAAACTTCCCCCACAGTTCAGTTCCACATTCAGCTAAATCTGATCTGCAGTGAAATAACACCATAATAATATAGATATAACATCAACTTCAAACTGTCCTCTATGTTTTAGAGTGAAAAAGTACAACTATACAATGAAAATGTAGATTAAACTGGTCTGTATGTGGAACCTGAACTAACAGGATGAAATCTGTTCAGTTTTACATTTCACACACTCATCCTATGGGCCAGACTGGACCCTTTAGGGGGACAGATTTGACCGCTGGACCACATGTTTGACACCTCTGCCATAGTTCATTTATGTCGTCCCCCCCCCCCCCCCCTAGACCCACTGTGGATAATGTCACTGGTGTTCGTGTACAATAGAGGCACCAGTGTGTGAACATCGTGGCACGCGTACGCACTAAAAATAGCATCTGCTGGAGCCGTTTCATGCCAGTGTCGTGTTTCCTGAGGTGACCTGACACGGTGACATGTGACCAATAAAGGTGAGTGGACCAGGAGGTCCGGGTCCTGCTGTGGACGGTCCTCTCCCACTGGTGACATCAGCGTGGGTTCCTGCACCAGTGCGTCTGGACCCCTCAGACGCACCAAGTGGGTTCGGACTGGTCTGTGTGGGGAGAAGACGGCACCGTCCAGCTCCTCCTGACAGAACATGAGCAGAAGAACACAGGAGGAGCTGGACGGAACACACCGAACCATGTGCGCCACACATGTGCGCATGTGCGCGTGCGTAAAGACACTAAACGGCGCTTTTGTTTTCATCCGCGCAGCAGCAAAACACTCACATACTCTGATGAAAACCCGACAAGTTGAGCCCATGACAGGCAGGAGCCGCTCCTCTCACACCTCCGCCGCACATTCGGTCCGTTCTAATGAAAAATGCGCATCCGGGCTGAGATGTGCGCGCGCGACGGACGAAAACCAGCCGGTTGGCGCAAAGTTAAAGCCGCAGCTGGAGGTGAAATAGCGGATGAAATGAGACCAACCTGCGCAGGAGGAGCGTGTGCGGTGGAGCTGGGGCTTCCCGGACTCAGTCTGCCGGTGCTGTGGTGTCGGTGGAGGTTCCGTGGATGCTCCGCTCTGTGCACCCGCCGATAGAGGAATGCACCGCGCGCCGTTGGAGGAGAAACTAAAGAAGTGTTCTCACACACACAGGCACACACACACACCCTCCCTCTCTCGCTCTCATACACATTTCCCCCAGAGGCGTGGATCCGCAGCCCTCCAGCCCCTTCGGAGCCTCATCACTGCCGAACTGCCGCTGTGTTTGCGCTGTGGAAGGAATGTATCAGACCGTGGGTTGTACACCTCAGACCGGACTCCACACCATCTGTTGTGAACCTCAGACCTGGAAACATGACATTTACTGGGTACAAACAGAGCAGGGACACCATTAAAGCTTCCATTTGCTGCAGATCAGAGGAAAAGGCAGTTTGTTTCCCACTGAAGTGCGTTTGTGTCAGATTTGAGTTGATCATGAAAATAAAGGAGCACGTGTCCATCCTGCAGAACCCCAAAAACACAACAGGTGTGTCTGAAAACATGCAGGGAAGTGGAGTTCAGCTGCAACTGAAGTCTGAATGAAAGCACAACAGCAACAATTAAAGGTTCAATGTGTGATAATTAATGACCTCTAGTGGTGAAGCAGCAGATTACACCCAACCTTCAGTTTCATTTCATTTTTCAGTGAAAATCTTTAATCATTTCTACATTTAATTCATTGATCATGTACATGTTTGAGTGAATCCAAATATTATTATTTCAGTAATACATAGAGAAACCTGAATAAATGGTGTGTTTTTCTGTCCAATAGACCATGAACTGAACATAAACCCAGTGTGTCCGTCCACTGTCACTGATCCAACTCCATGGGTTTATTAGTTTTTCTTCAACTTCATTCACTTTGGGTATTCTTTTTTTTTTTTTTTTCTTATTTTTTGTACATTTTTTTGTTCATTTTCATGCTTATGTTCCCTTGGTTATTGATTATTTTGTGAATTTTCTTATTTGTTTTTATTCATTTTACATGTTTGTTGCCTTTTTCCAGTTTGTTCTGTTTGTGGCTTATTTTGTTCATGTTACTTATTATTTGGTTGACTTACTGTACATTTTTGTTTATTTTTAGTCTTATATTTTGACTGTTTTTGTTTATTTTGATGCAAGTTTGATAGTTTTAGCTTATTTTTTCCACATAATTTTTGTAGGGTTTTCTTTGCATTCATTTTTGTTCATTTTATCCACTGGCACTGATCCAACTCCATGGGTTTTACTAGTGAATCAGTGTTGGAGAAGATGATGACGTTTCCATGGTAACTACGGAGCCTCTGAACGTCCAAATATGGTCATATCTGATGACCATGAAAAGATGAAGAACTGTATTTGACACCAATTATTGACATGGATTGATAGGATTAATGGATCAGCAGGTATTAAACAGTTTAGATCAGTAGATGGTTTTGGTTAAAGGTGGACTTTTGGGCCTTTTAGGGTTAAAGTGACTCATGTTCGTGCTCTTCGTAGATCATGTTGATGTTCATTCTGGTGTCACCTGCTAAAACAGGAAGTTCTGTGGTTTTGCAGAGTCACGGTGCATGTTTGAGGAGGTGACCAACTTCCTGTCAATAAAACACAACTTGTATTTTATTTCTGCAGGAAAATCCTCTTAAGTGTGACATATTGGACCTTTAACTTTCATATTAAGGCATATTTTGTAAAAATGTTGAATGTTTTACAGGGTTTTGATTCAGAACCCAGTCTTAACCAGACATTCCTGTAGTTTTAGTAGTAGTGTGTGTGTGTGTCAGCGTGTGTGTGTGTCAGCGTGTGTGTGTGTGTCAGCGTGTGCTAGCTAGCTAGCTGTAGGTCCGTTTATAGCAGAACGGGTTCCATTTACACACAAACAGAATAAGAATAGAACCAAAAATAATGTCAACTCCAAACACGTCTATGAGTTTTACAGTGAATAACAAAATTACATTCTGAAAATGTTTGTCACAAATTCTCCTTTAAAAACTGAAAAACATGACATTTACTGTAAAACTAAGTCCAACTTCAACAATATTCTGACTCAGGTTATTAAAGTCACTTCAGTTCAGGTTCAAGTCTCAGACCAATTTGATCTAAAGTCAAATAAGAACAGAATAAACAATAATGACAAATGCAAACATTTGTCTGTGTTTTAAGGTGAAAAGTTACAAAATTAAATTAAAAGCTAAAAAGTACATTTTTAAAGTGTTTACATGTACAAAGCCTTTAAAATGTGAATCACATGAACCTGAAACTGTAATGTACCGGAATTGAACCCAGAAGCGAGACCAGAGACAGAAGTAAAATCCAAATGAGTTTACTGATAAATA
>JAQQZY010000027.1:1130160-1140771 GCA_030068375.1 Ostorhinchus rueppellii | reverse complement strand
TATATCCTTTGTTTTTTGGTTTTTTTCTGTGATATTTTGTACCTATGTTTAATTGTAAGTTTGCATTTCACAAACTTTTTTGTATATTTGTCCAAGAGGATAGGTGCCTATTGTCTCTACTGTAGACATTTTAACTGCACTATTGCTGTAAAAATTTAAGTAAAAAATAACTGAAAAAAATGTATATTCTATCTTTATTCTATCATTATCTTGCTTTTCATTTTTGTGATTTTATATTCGCTCTATTCTTATTTCTGTAATACTGGTATTTTGTTAATGTTGTACTGACAAGAGTAGCACAATGGCAAGAAAGGCTATTCTATTCTATTCTATTCTGCCTTACAATTTCCAAATTGAATTGGATAAATAAATAACTGTAAGTAAATAAAGACTGGAATGAATTATTACTGTGGCTCCAACCTAATCCATCCTACATTCAGTCAGACTGGAGATGATCCGGTCACACATGTGATTCACAATCTGTCTGCTCAGTCGTATTCATTACACTTTGCTCAGTGTGTTCTCACCTCTCTGATCTCCGTGAAGACCAGATCAGAGTTGGCAAAGTAAAGCGGACTGGAACATGAGAGAACAGTCACCCCGGGAACTTGCCGCGCCTGTAAAAAAAAACCCCACAAACATGCAGAAACACCTTTAATCCAGAAGCTGTTCAAATGGAGGGGTGTATATTTAATCCCAGGTACCACATTTAATGAACTTTAAAACTGAAAATACCGACAGGACAGAACCCTAAAATTTTGATATTTCTATCAGTTTCTTTATTCTTATACGGCACAGATTAGCTTCATAACTTTTACTTTCATGGGGTTAGAATTAGGAAGCATTGTTCAAGGAGTTTCAATGTGAGTAAAAATACAGACACCTTGTTTTTAATCCGGTTCCTCAACAACTTAATGTAGTTACAGAAAGCTTTAACCCTTTAACCCCTGGTGTGTATGCTGTGAGTGTTTTGAATGTATGATTTATTTCAAATATTCATAAAAATTAAATTGTTACATTTTCAGTCATGCTGACAGAATAGACCTTGTACTTTCTATAGACATCTGAGCATGCTCAGTTCACTGCCCACCAACTGTGGAATAGGGGGTTTATTGAAAATTAAAACAGTGATATTAGTCTTTTTTAAATGTACTTATTCCTTTTCCAGCATGTCCCTGTGGTCTCCATAAACTGTAAATACTCTGCTTGGGTCTGAATTCTTTATTCATTCAACTCCACAGGTCCATCTTCAACCCTATTTCTGAGTAATGACACCAGAAAGGTGGTTTGGAGCGCTGGCCCTTTAAATGCACATGAGCCACTTCAGGCCCCACCCCCTCCAGGTTGTTGGCTGTGCTGCTCTGTCCTGTTCAACCAACAACTGAACATTTTAGGGAATGGGCTCCAAGTTTGGACATATTTTCAGTCTGGACTACAACCGCTGCTGCTGACAAATAATTGTGTGGAACTGGAGAAATGTTGGTCTGAAGTCTGGACCTTATATGTGCAAATGTGAGGACAGAACTAGTTATAGACCACAGTAATTACCTCCACCCAGGAGGTATTGTGATCACCCGAGTTTGTGTGTGTGTGTGTTTGTTCGTCCGTTCGTTCGCTGCAGCAACTTCAGCTGGCCACAAGGGGGCGGAGGTCTGTACTCTCTGAGTGCTTTTCTCGTTAAAAAGGAATTCAAACCGGTTGGACAAATCCACTGGATTTATGTCCAAATAAATATGAAGATAGTTCAGCAGCAGCTGGAGGGTTCAAATTCAAACTATCTGAACTATTAGGGTCAAAACACACAAAAAAATGAAGCACAGACTAAGAAAAGTGGAGTTAAGAAATATGAGCCTTTAAAGCAGACAGGAAAAACCTTAAAGTGCCTCTGACTGAATTCCGTTTTCTACCACTTTTGACGCCTCGACTGCTCAGCCAGCTTGACAGCCCACATTAACTAATTGCTGGATCACAGAAAAACACAGAACTGAGAACTTGTGCGTACGGCATCTCCAACACATCACTGACGAAAAAGGGGGGAGTGTGGCAGCCACCACCAGTGAAACAGATTGAGGAAAGAATCAAGTGGAGAGAACAGAGGGCTGGAAGTTGACAGGAATCCACGGATGCAGATTCCAAACAGACCGCCTTTGGAGATGGTTTGGTGTTTTGATGTGCCACAGATGGCCGGTTATTTTTAGGCAGGTTTGGCTGTTTGACAGTTGTACAGTTAAGAGCAGCTCATTAACAATAAAACACTGACCTTTACTGGAGAAAGTGATGGTATTTGTTTTAGGATGTTGAGGGTTTTGTGTTGATTTATCTGCCTGCTGTTAGTATTTCATGTGTTTCTGACTGATGGTCGATGATTTGTCACTACTGCAGGTTCATAAACAGATAATGTTTGTTGTGTTCACCACCTCCAGTCCCTTTTATGCTTCGGGATAAATACACAGCCTGGCCAAAAAGTAAAAAAATAGGGAAGACTGGATTATTAGTTCAGTGATTAATATTAATATTACCGAACCCTCACTTAATACTGTTATTATTATGTTTGTGATACTGTTTATATTTATGCATGCACATTTTCTTCTGTAGCTGCCTTAACCAGTGAATTTCTGGATTATGGCATTAATTAAGTCTCATCTAATCTAATCTAATCTAATCTAATCTAATCTAATCTAATCTAATCTAATCTAGTCTAGTCTAATCAAGTATAATATACTCTAGTATAATATAATCCAATGTAATATAATCTACTTTAATGCAGTCTTCTCTGATCTAATTTACTCCACGCTAATCCAATCTAGTGTAATACAACCCACTCTAATATAATCTGCTCTACTCTATGTAAAGCTAAAAGTGTTCCAATGAAATACTGCTCATGGGTTTTGTTTTTTTTAACGAGGCTGTGTATAATGACACAACTGTACACATGAAGGCTACAGTGTCAACAGAGATGCCACATAAATACAGTTGGGCATGAGATTGATGAGAAAAATCTCTAATAAAGGAGGAGGCTATGAATAAAGAGAATTATGACGTTATTTTTGAAAATATGAAACTAGCTTTTAAAACTTCTATGAAGACTATCCTCGAACCAGTGTTAAGAAAACCAATTTACAAAGTTCCTTGATAGACGAAGCCAAACTGGGACACTCAGAAGGCAAGACAAAAGCAAGACAGAGATTAAATAATTAAAAATAAGAGGATGAAAGACACAATCGTGTCAACATAGTAAACCATCAAATTTGAAAAGAGAATGAAGACAATAAACTATCACACCAGAAAATAAAATAAAGAAAACCAAAGGAGGAAAAAAACAGACAATAAAATACAATATCTGGTGACATTTGTTATAGGATATTGCAAATATATAGTAAAAGGAATAGTAAATAATGCTTTAAATTTCTAATAAAGAATATTCTATTAACAGTTTCATTTCGTTGCAGCTGTGCAGACTTCTGACCAACAAAAAAACACAGTTGAAATCATGACGTTATTCTGCCTCTGAATCTTACACTTTTCTGCAACTGCTACACATTTGCATATCTATTTATTTACGCACAATACTGCACTGTACATACTGTGTTTTAATACTTCTTTCTTATACATGATGTACATATTCTTTGGGGTTTTTTTTTTATTTTTATCTAGGTGAGAACCAACTTTAAGCTAAATTTCATCACTGTATGTGCACATGATGACAAATATTCTTGAGTCTTCTTTGAATTCAAAATAAGACTTTATGACACTTTTCAAACTATCTGATGTAGTTAATATTATGCTTCAACACTGAGAATATGGAGAAAATGTAAGGTCATTTATATTATTATCAGTCAGTTAAACTTTAACTTTCATTTTCATTGATTCAATACTTTTTTGGGAGGCAAACAAATGTGAAATCAGCTTTTTCAGCTCTAAACTACAGTTAATATATCAGCCTTTAAAACTCTATGTAGTTTACAGCTTTCTACATTTGTTGAGAATGGTATGAGTATAGTAATCACTATAGAAGTTACCTCAACTGGGCTCAGTCTACCTGAAATGACACCCAACTTTAATCGAACAGTTTGTGAGACATTAATTTTACCTGTGAGTAGAGATGCAGATCTCTGTAACAGTCTGTAACGGAAATACGACCCAAAACAGCAGTGGAGGAGCTGTGAGATGAGGACAAGATAAAAGATAAAGAGAAAGAGAGGATGGAATATTAATGAGTGCTCGTCTGCCTGGGAGACAAGCAGGGGAGGAAACACAAAAGCTTTACATAACAGTGAAGAAATGAGTCAAAAAGTAAACAAACCCTGAACTATGTCATGGAAGAAGCTCCAGCTCCAATTACACTCACGCTGTATTAAATCATACACAAAGAGACACAATGGAAGGGGATTATTTGCACTAGACACCAGTGGTAGTCGCTAAGGACCAGTTAGGCATGACCTACATTTACACCACACATTTTTAAATTTGTTCTATGAAGACATATCAAATCATTCCCAATAGTCTATTGTCTTTTCAAGTCATTCCCAATAGTCCATTGTCTTTATTCTGTATCTTTCCTCTTGGTTTCTCTGCCTCCAGTCGTATATCTGTATGTTAGAGCATTTGTCCAATCAGATTTCACCACCATGTGTTGCCAGGTTAGATAAACCTACCTTAAGGCTCAGAATCAACAGCGAGAACTAAAAATAAATGAAATAAATCTGTTGATTTAACCAGTCAGATTTCGTCTTGGCAACAAGGGGGAATCCAACAGGTGGACAATAACATTTTCATATCATTTGATTGGACGGTCAAAGATTACAAACGCCATCTGTAGTCGCTTACATAAGCAAAAATCTATTGGTTTAGATTTAACAGCCTTTTTTAACCTCCAATGACAGAGGAGAAGAAATGGGTTTGGTCCAGACAGTATTTTTGGTGAACATAACATATGTGATAAACATTTGTTTGTTTTTGTCATTTTCTTCCGTAAATACTGCTGACGGTGCTGTGGCTTTGGTTAAATCAGACCTGCTGAGGTGGTTCATCGGATTCTTACTTTAATAATGGCATTCATTCTCTGTCAGATGCATGTCTGTGATGAAACACACAGTTGGGCCTAATCCCATTTCATCCCTTGACCCCTCCCCCTTATATATTTTGCATGTATACGTGAAGGGGTAGGGGTGTCCTGATTCTCAATGAGTTAGAGGGGAAGGGCAAAGGGGGCGGCTGTTTGGGTCCACACTACAAACTGAGGGAATGAGAAATCTCCCATAATTCTGTTCAAATCGGCAAGATGGAGGTAAATACAACAAAAAAGCACAGCAGTGAAGAAACACACAAATGTAAGTATTTTCTTCGTATATAACTTATACCTAATCCCAATTCCCCCTTCCAACTTGATTCAAGGGGTAGTGGTTGAAACATTCCCCTCTGAAATGGTCCAACCCTTCCAGACCCATTCTGTCATCAGTAGTCATCAATGCTGCTATAAACAGATGCAACAACTTAGTTTCCAACAGAATTCACCATGCCGTCAGCAGCTGGAACCGTCTTATACAATCCTCCTCTTTAGCCCTCCCCTCCGACTCATTGAGAGTCAAGACACCCCTATCCTTTCATGTGAACATGCAATACGGAGGGGGAGGGGCCAAGGCGTGAATTGGGCCTTAGTATTTTTTGTGTAGTATTGATGGTATGTAGTATTGATATTTATGATTAAATCAGGTAGAACATCACTGAAGGTTTAGGTGTGAAATACACAACCCCACACTGCCAGATCCATACAGTCACTTGGTTCTTTCCACATGAACACCTTTAAAAGCTGTAAACAGAAGCTGTTATTAAACACTAACTGTTGCGTCCTGTAGATGAGTATGAGTAGAGAGAAGACGACGGCCACGGCCAGACCGAGGTCCAGGTTAAAGATCAACGTTGAAGTCAGTGACGTTACCCACACGAGCTGCAGAGAAAAATGAGGATCAGAGACGGACCAGAGCTGGGTTAACTGAGTTACCTCAGGCCTCATGGTGGGAGGCATGGGTTCAGTAGATGATGATCAAGATTTTATTTGATATAAATGAACAATCGCAATTGTGTATTGCTCAATATCGATTTATTTTCTAATGTTCTTTCAATTACTTTTATTATGTCAATTGTCCTTTCCACTTACGGTTGAGAGAACAGATATATATGAGACACAGACTGAAGAAAATAGGCCTACAGTACACATGAATAAGAGCATGACCAGAATAATATGACTGAATGTGCAATGTGTGGGTGAACATCTGTACGTGACTAAGGTGTACAATTAGAAAATTAGAAAAACAGTAACAGGCTTCCTACAAGGTAAATTTAAGACCATTTTAAAAATATTTAGAACTAAATTTAATGCCCATTTCAAAACTTATTTCAAAAATTCGTGACTCTACTACTTTTCACTTGTGAATGTCCCTTAAAGCAGTGGTTCTCAGTCTTTTTCTGCGGGGCCCCCCTTTGGACTAAAAACCCCGAGTCCCCCCTCAACTCCAAAAACATTTTAACAGTGGTGAAATCAGACCTTTTACTGAAAAACCATGATCATTTCATCAATATATTTATTTTTTTCCTTGAACAATTTTTTGTGCAAATTAAAAATAACTTAGATTTTTGTTTGAACAATCCAAATAAACTCATCCAGACTGCTGCCTTAGACATTATTTTTACAAATAAAATAGAAGATGTCAAATTCTGTCCAACTCAGACAATCCAATTCCTTATTTTAGTCCAACAAACACATGTTGATTCCACAGATGAACATGTGACTGATATCAGTGGGTCCATGAGCCCATTTCCATTGACCATCTCAGAACATTCAAGTCCAAACTGGTCCAAAACACAAACCTGTCCCATGTGTCTTTTCCAGTCAAGTCCTTGTCCATTGTCCAAATCTAAACTCTTTGTCTAGTCTATTGACAGATCACCATGGTAGTAGATTGGTTTGGTGGACGTCCATAAAATGAGTCCAGGGTGCTCCAACCATCAAACATTAGTTACACCTAATGCATGTGCCAACCTGATGAACAAAAACACACCCAGGACTGAGCCCATCACCCCCCTGGGAAGACTTCACCCCACCCCCCACAATTTGAGAAAAGTTAGCTTTAAATTTCTCAACATCTGCTTTCTCATGCGACTCATGGGACTAACAGCTCCATGTGTGTTGTGCTGAATGTTCTGTGATCATTCCTCCTCACCAGGGTATGCAAAGTTAGCGATAATTAGTTCCTAACGGGTTTATGGCAATGTAACAACGACAATCACTCCGGCACAGCATTTTGCACAGTACAGCATTTATATTACTGTACTACCTGATCCATTTGTGCTAAAAGCAAAATTCTGAACTTGAACTCAATGTTCAAGACCAAAAAGCATGTTTGAGCAGATGTAAAATAGTGGAGAGTTTATTGTGTCAGTTGAGTCAAGAGTCAGTTGTTTCTAATAATTATGCAAAAACTTCAGGTCTTTTTTTTTTTCCTTTTTTACAAAAACACATTGTTCAAAGCATTTATTACTTATAATAATGATAATTAATGGCCACATTATAAAAGTTCAGTTCTTCCTTAAAAATAAGTGTGAAAAAGAATTGGCAAAAAAGACTTTGACACTTATATTGGAAAGTAAACATGAAGACACCTAAGCCTGTCATAATGGTGGTCTTAAAAGGGTTAGAGTTTAATGTATCGAATGCAGATTTGTAAATTCAACATTTTTTACAACCTCATGGGAACCCTGAGAAGTAAATGATTATAGAAAAACAAAAAAGAACATGTGTGTTTTTGTGTGAGTAACCCACCAGGTCTAATCTGTCAGTCCTCCAGAGCACACGTACATCTTTGAACTGGGCCAGAATCCCCTGCAGGTTCACCACGATGATGACTGCCAACACCGCCTGGAACAAACGCCAGGCATCAGCAGATCAGACATGTGACTCATGCAGACGGCAAGCACTGGACCAGCTGGAACACCGCTCCACATTTCTTTGAACATCCTCACTGAGGTTCATTAAAATTCATACTGGTATATATCAGGAATGTGTTCTTAACAGCTCTGACACCAAATGTTCTGCAACCAACATGATGACAGGGCATGTCTGAGAAAATGAGGTGTGATCTCATGAAATACCTTCAAAGTCCATCCTTTACTTTACCTTTGGCAGCTGCTCGAAGAGATGACCGATCTTCAACAGAATGGTTAAAATCATCAGAGCAGATATGAAACCTGCCATCTAAGACCAGAGAGTAAAACACACAGAAGAACAGTAGGCAATGAAAAGGGAGGTTAAAGGCCAGGGGTGTTCAATAAACGGCCTGTGGGCCCAAACTGGCCCACCAAATGGTCTACTCCAGCCTGTGGGATAAATTTGTTTACTTTAGTTATTCCTTGTTCTCTAGTTTATCATGAGAAATAGCCAATGAAGGAAACATACTTGGTTATGAATCTGACACTGAAAGCAAGGAAGGGCAGGACTAGATAAGCCTTTGCTTCTTTCTGTCCCTTCTCAAACTGCATTCACCACTTGATTCATATGTACACTTACGTTAAATTTATTGTATTTCATTACTTTTTCTGTGTTTAATGACCATCAAAGGGTGCATATGTAATTGACTTCTTGATTTACATTTTTTGTAGTTTTTTCTTTACTTCAAAGTTTGAGACAAATACACAAATAAAAATAGTTTATTTTAAATATGCTTCGTCTTCTTCCTCTTATCCTGGTTCGGGTTGTGGGGGCAGCAGCTTCAGCAATGAAGTCCAGACAGCCCTCTCCCCAGCTATTTCCTCCATGTCATATATGTCTCTTGGTTCTAGGTTTCTGTCCTCTGGTAAATGGGTTGGTGTTTCTTTAAGTCTGCTCTGTCCTTTCCTTGCTGTCTCTGACCTTTCACCTAATTAGCTAACTCTGCTCACCTGGGTGCTCAGCTGTCTTCTATCATCTCTCCACTATATATTCCTCCCTTTGACTTATAGGTAGTGCCAGTTTGTTAGATGCTCGGCCCGGTTTGACCTGCTCTTCGTCCCTGGATCACGTCTTCAGCCTGCCGCCACCTCGGAACCAGACCTGCCTTCTGTCCCTGGACCACATCTCCTGCCCGTCGCCCCCACGGAACCAGACCTGCCTTCTGTCCCAAGACTCCGCCTACCATCTTCCCTTCGTCACTCACCTGAGGTAGACTCCCAGGACCAGCTTGGACCTGAGTGTACTAGTCGGTACACCTTCGTGTGTGAGAAGAGGATTCGAACACAGTTATTGTGTTGTTGAGTTTTTTGTAATATTTAGCTGTAAATATTCAGTAAACTCATTCAGATTTTACTCTTGTCTCTCGTCTCGCTTCTGGGTTCATTCTTGGTATATTACAATGTAATGTATAATTATACAGTGGGAACTACAGTATAGAACTGCATGGCATTGGCCACAGAAGACAGCCAGTGACTGAGCAAATCACACACAGTTGTCAAACATAGGCCTTTATCTAAGTGGTGTGTAGATTAGTTTGACTGCATTTACCAGCTGTTGGACATGTGTCACCATCTTGTGAATCGTTACAGTGTTTTGTTTAACAGATTGTCAAGTATTCTACATGCACACACATTTTCCTGTATGAAATACTACTAGGCCTTCTACTAAAAAGAAAAAAAAAAAACTAATGCTACTACTACATCTAATCCTCAGGGTTAGTTAAAATTAAAGTGTTGAAATGTGACCCTTTACTGATGAGCCGCCACTGGCAAAATCCATGTGTGCATTTTTGTTTTGTTTTGTGTGTTTCCCTGTGGATACCAGCTGTAAGCGCTCTGTTCCCACTGACACAGAAGCCCATCTGATTCCTGAGCTCTGGCATATGGTGTTCCCACCTAATGGACATATACAGATATATATTTATCAACACAATTAACACTCTATGAAGAACCTATTTGTCACTAAGAGAAGGTATCAAAGACAGTTTACTGCAATTCTATCAAGTTAGAGTGCTGCAAAAACAAAAAGGATCATGTTCCAAGTCCATATCACCTCTTGAAGCTGTTTTTTGGTTTTTCAACAAAATTAAGCAGCATTTGAAAATTGATTTAATTTCAAGTCAAAGTGTTAAGTAATGAGAATGAAGTCTGGTGAAATCCTGAGACACCTACATATACTGTACATAAATAAGATAGACACTGATGGACATGCTTTACGTTGAAGAAATATGGCTTAAAACAGGAAGGTTAGTTAGTAAGTAATAACCTACAAATAACTCAAATTAAGTGCAATTTTATTAACATTAGAACTCAACTTGTCATTTACACATGTTCATTACAAGTTACAGATCACAATGGATTTACAAAGGCAAAAATGTTTAGGTAACAGGCACAATATTGTTACTATTCCAGTTATCTTTTTCCTTTTTTTTTTTTTTTTTTAAAGAAATTTCAGGTTGCTCATGGTTCTTCTGATTATTGAAATCTTTTGAGAGAATAGTTTAGAATAGTCATGTCATTGTAATGTTTTCGCACTAAAAATAAGGAAAACACTAGAAAAGCACTCAGAGAGCGCAGACCTCCGCCAAGGTAGTGTTTGATCTTCACCAAAATCTAATCGATTGGTCC
>JAQQZY010000027.1:1057747-1069817 GCA_030068375.1 Ostorhinchus rueppellii | reverse complement strand
CCCAGGACCTGTTTGCCATGGGAGACCCTACCAGGGGCATAAAGCCCCAGACAACATAGCTCCTGGGATCATTTGGGTCAACCTCTAATATTCAACTTTTAAAATATCACTGTCTGAAAACAGCTCTGTTCAACTGTTCATCGAACAACGGAAAGGGTTCTATCTGACCTCTGCTCTTTTACTCTATTTTAAATGATTATTATTTATGTTGATGATTATGTTTAAATTGTAATTGTGTGTTTTTAACTTGTCTCTTTTCCATTTTTGTAAAGCACTGTGAATTGCCCTGTGTATGAATTGTACGAAACTAATACACTTGTCCTGCCACCGTCTTTCTGTTTGATCTAAAAACCTTTTAATTTAAATGATCAGTGAATTTAATATCGGAAAAAACCTGAAATTGTAAAATACAGAGGATAATATTCGAATAAATGGTGATAAATGACTTAGGAAATGTTAAATATAGAGAAAACATCCTTTGGGAGCAGACCCTACAGTAGTTGTGGGTCTTTAAGGGTTAAATAAATATGAAAGTATTCAGTATTGCAGGTGTACCTCCGTCTCTGTGGAACATGGCCACGTCCAGGTCTGTGGCTCCGGTGTGTCCCATGGTCTGTTCCAGGGTTTGACGAGCCAGAAGGTTTTCTCTGCAAAGAAGACACAAAAACACAGAAGATCACACACAAACGTCTGAGTCCAGAAGTGGGTTTGAAGGTTTGTTCTAGTTCTAAGGACGGAGAGCAGGAAAAACTAGAGGAAAAGGTGGAAAACAGCTTCTATGAACCACAGTGGAAGGATGGAGTGTGACCTTTGACCTTAACAACCCTTTAACCCTTTAGTTCAGAAAATAGGAGATTTAGGGCATTCATTTACTGAGCTTTTACACCAGCAACAAATTTAACAAAAATAAGCAAAATGAGCTACAACAACAACAACAAAAAAAAGACAACATGAAGCAAAAATGAACAGGGAAAAAAACAATAAAATTACCCAAATAATTATCAAAATGAACACAAATGAACAAAATACTACAAAAAATGAACGGAAATGAACAGGAAAAAAATCCAAAAAATGATGAAAAATAAACAGAAAAGACCTAAATAAAAAAATTATTTACAAAATCAATAAAATAATCAACAAAATGAGTAAAATAAAAAGAAAAGGAACAAATGAATCAACAAAGCAAATAAAATTATCAATAAAATCAACAGAAACAAACAAAATCAGTTAATTAATAAGTTTACACTTTCTTTCCGTCCTTTTTGAATATGGGAATAAAGTCATCATATGTTAAAAGTGTTCATGTTTTCTTCTTTCCTTTAAGCCTGGTGTTGTCCTGGTCCAAACCCAGTCCTATGTGACCCTGCAGCCCCGCCCACTGAGGCGTTCATCCAGCCCACTCTCAGATCCATTAGTGTTAAAGGACACTGTTCCATCCCATCGTCTTCATCTTTGTCCCACTGACACACTTCAGTTTCCACCCTGAGGCTCTTCCATCCCAGTGGAACGCACACATTCAGCTTCCACTGGATCCAATCAGATCTGCTTTGGTTCTGTTCATCTGGATGACTGCTTCATTCAGTTTGTTCAGTGTTCAAGTCATTTTGTCATTCATTTGTGTTTTTCTTTTCATTTTGTTCAGCATTTTGTTTATTTTGTTAATTAATGTTTCATAGTGATTATTTTTGTCCAATCTGTGGCTCATTTTGCTAATTTTTCCTTGTTTTTTTAAATAAAAATTTTTTTTTTTATTATTTTTGTCCACTCTGTGGCTCATTTTGCTAATTTTTCTTTGTTTTGTTTTTGATTATTTTTGTCCACTCTGTGGCTCATTTTGCTCATTTTTGTTCGACCTGACCTGTTGGTTACTTCTAGGTTCTTTTCGTGTCCACTCTAGTGGCTGTGAATGTTTTTGTTTATTCCCAGACTAAAGGCAGAGTGGTGCGAATGTGTGACGTACCTGGCGGAGCTGACGGAGGAGATGGTGGAGGTTCCCAGGGTGATGCGATGGAGGCCGCTCTGCTCCAACAGGGAGGCGTTGTGGTAGGGGTTCTGAGCCTACACAAATAAACAAACAAACATTACTCACATATTTTTATTATACTTTTATACCATTGCTACAACTACTATATTATTATTACTATATATAATGTTGTTCAGTTTATTTCAGTTTGTGGCTTAATTTGTTCTTTTTAACACCTGTTGATCCATTAATCCTATAAATCCAAGTCAATAATTAGTGTCAAATACAGCTCTTCATTTTTTCATGGTCGTCAGATATGACCATATTTGGACGTTCAGAGGCTCTGCAGTTACCGTGGAAACACCGTCATCTTCTATAACATTGATTCACCAGTAAAACCCATGGAGTTGGATTAAGGACAGTGGATAAAATGAACAAAAATGAATACAAAATTGTATAAAAATAATGAACTAAGTGAAAAAATAAGCAAAAAATGGACAAAAATTAAACAAATCATTTTAAAAACTTCCTTCAGGGCAGTGAAATCTACAGTGGCCTAGAGGTGCAACAGCCCAAAAAATTATCCATTATAGGGGAAAAAAAGAGATTGTGATTCATTTAAAAAGAAGCATCTGAAAAATATAAATGTACCACTTA
The DNA here is from genome assembly GCA_030068375.1 of Ostorhinchus rueppellii. NCBI lineage: Eukaryota > Metazoa > Chordata > Actinopteri > Kurtiformes > Apogonidae > Ostorhinchus > Ostorhinchus rueppellii. The sequence goes on along the minus strand of JAQQZY010000027.1, from coordinate 1,067,197 downwards.
AAAATACACCTGCATGAAAAAAAACTTGATAATAAATCAATTTGTACAAAGAAATAAAATAAACTTGTATGATTTAGAAAAAAAATCCTAAAAAATAGAAGTCTACTTTTTTTTAGGTGATTATTTTATTTTTTTTAAAAAAATCATACATGCTTATTTTATTTCTTCGTACGAATTAATTTTTTAAATTAAAAGATGTTTTTTAGGAGACTTTTTTTTTAATGCAAGTGTATTTTTATTTAAGGGGTACATTTATTTTTTCAGATACTTCTTAAATAAATCACAATCTCTCTCTTTTTTTTTTTTTTTAAATAATGAATAATTTTTTGGGCTGTTGCACCTCTGAGCCACCGTAGAAACCTCCCTCCAAAACACACTTAACTAAGGACAAATATGTGGGTCATAATGAGTGTTTTAACGGAGCTGAGAGGAAAATAAGACCACATACGAACACTGTGGACGTGGCTTTGACCAGTGCTTTTATCTGGGTCAAAGACGGACCCTGAAGGCAGCAGGAGATGACGGATGGATAGATGGACGGAGGGAAGGAGGAATAAAGGGCAGGGAGGCTAATGCACCGTCTCCAAATAACACACACAGTGGGAGTGGGAGTGGAAATACCACGTCAATACATGGAATCAGCTTTAGTTTCATTGTGTAATAAGTTCAAGCTCAGGGTCATGTGTGCAGGGAGAACAGAAACACTGAAGAAGAATGAACCCCCCCCCCATCCAATCCAACAATGGATTGAAAGTGACAAAAGGACAGAAAAGAGGAAAAGATGGCACGAGTGTGAATGAAAAGGATATTTGTATGTGTAGGTGGATGTGTACAAACAATATGTGTTGAAACAGCTGAATATTGACAGAGTAAATGGATTTGATTAATTTATGTATTTATTTATTTTGGGTGTGTGTGGTCTATTTATTATTTTGATGTTGTTTTTTTTTGCTTTGGTTTTGTTGTTTAGTGTTTTTTCTTCCCCTCTTTAGCTTTGACTTGTGCAGTTCATCTTATGCTTTTCCTACTTGGACATTCACTGGTTAAATGAGTTTTTTTGTAAAGGGGTGTTCATGACTGTATATGATCAATGATCGACCTCGAAGATCAATACAATTAGGATGTACAAAAAGGATGTGTCCGATTAAACAGAAAGGTCTACAGCAGGGGGGTGAAACATGTAAAAGGAATAAAAATAAAGAAAACAATTTAAAAAAAGGTACAAAATGATAAATAACATGTAGAAAATAAGCAAGAAAAGGAACATACACAGCCAAAATAATCAATAAAATGAACAGAATTAACCAAAAAACCAAAAACCCAAAAACAAACCCTAAAATAAACCACAAACTGAATGAAATGGAATAAAAGAATAAACCCATGTGGTTTGTTCAATAATGGTGGAAGGATACACTCATGTTTATGTTCAGTTAATGATGAAAAATCAGTTGAAAAAGTGTCTTTTTCTTCTTTCACTGTGTGTGCATGTGTGTGTGCGTGCGCGCTCACAGTGTTCTGGGGGGGTCTGGGGGGGTCTTCTCCTGGGCTCTTTTTACCCAAACATGCGACTCTCCAGGCCTCCTGAACCTCTGAGTTGAAGACGGTGAACACCAGCATCACCGATAAACCCTGAAACAGAAAGAACCCACTGCATGAAAGAAGATTTAACATCCAATACACACAAGGAACATGTACACAACACACACACACAGAACATAACCACCACTGGACCCAGCTGGGCCATGTCAGACACAGGCAGATATTCAACAGTCAATCAAATGAACACAAACAAAACAATTTACAAAACAATAAAGAATGGAGAAAAAAGAAAAAAAAAGCTAAAATATGAAGTAAAAAATGAATAAAATAAGCAACAAAATGAACACAAACAGTCAAAGTGATGAATCAAATGAATCAAAAGAGATAAAAGAAATCCTAAAATAGTTTTTAAAAAAAGAAGAAGCAAAAATGAACTAAAATAATGTAAAAACAACAGAAAAAGAACAAAAGAATCAAATATAATCCAATAATAAAATATTATCTAATTCCAATGACCTGGTTCTACAGCTGTCAGACTGGTCACGTTTGTGTGAGTGGACATCCACTCTGGTCTTACCTGCACCAGACACAGGACGTCGAATATGTAGTAGAAGGCCAGGATGCTATTATTAACTGCCATGAGGCCGCACAGCCAGGTGGAGGTGGCCACCAGCAGCAGCAGGAAGGCACTGCGGATCGTAGCGCTGCACGCAAAAACAACAGGAAATGAAGCAGACGGACCGTGGTCCAGAATGAATACAAACACAGACCGATACGATCAGAACCAGTCCCATAAGAACAGAAGAACCTGTCAAAAAGGACAAACACTAACATTTATCTATGGTTTAGGCTGAGAAAGGTCGGAATATTCAAGGAAAAGCAAATGAAAATCCCATTATTGTTGTTGTTATTAGTATTATTGACAAACCATCCTACAAACAAGAGGTTCCAGGCACAGCAAGCCCCGCCCCCTCACACATACTGCATTTTATTTTGGCATTGATCCAGCTGATGTCATCATCTCTATGTGTATGGTGATGTCAGCATATGTGGGCGTGTCCTGATATAATCCTGTCTATATTCATGCCCACTTTAGGACAGATTTTGTATTATTTCAGTTCTATACAATATACACCTTACCTTTATGTCAGCGATTTCTATCAGTCACATCTATATGTGCCAGGTTTGAAGTAAATACAAACAAAATGGATGTTTTTATAGACATTTGAAATTTCAGCCATTATCAGTAAATGAGAGACATTTAAAAATCAAAATCAAAAAATAAACGTGATGTTTGACCTACTTTTCCGAAAATGTAATCCAATCTATTCTGGGTCACTGGTGATATATAAACCCTGTTAGGTCTGAATTCTACCAATACTTTTGCTGCTAAAGTGTTAACAAACCCGTTGAACATGTTATTATTTCCAGTTTATTCTATTCTTATTTACCTGGTTCTGACCCACTTCAGATTATCCTGGTCTGAATGTAGAACCTGAACTAAACTGGTCTGAACATCCATGACTGTTCATATCCTCAGTGACATTTTTCATCCCATGGACCAGAACCGGACCCTTTGGCGTGCAGTTCTGGTCGATGGGCTGTATGTTTGACAGCGCTGGTTAAACATTGCAGGTGTGTGTGTGTGTCCATGTGTGCTCTTACATGACGGGGAGCTTCTTGGTCTCCTTCTGAGACGGGTTACAGGACATCTTGGCAACGATCATAAAAATGCCCCCGTTCATCTGAAAGGAGACAGACAGATAAAGACGATAAGACGAGCAACCAATCAGCTGAACGGACGCCAGAGGAGACGCAGATAAAAGGGAATCAATGTGGAGGAAACTGTGGGCCCAGGGCCACGAGGCTGATCTGAGGTAAAGCATGAAGACCATCTGAAGCCTGGTCGGATTCATCTGCTCCAGGACCCAGAACACAGATCCAGACTCATATGAGAACAAAAGAACATGACGAAGGTAGACAACGAACAACAGACACATGATTAACACAACAAAAACCTGATACTATATACTGTAGAATAAGTCGAATTATGACGGCATATAAAGAGCAAATACGAAAAGAAAAACACGTCACTACAAAAATAAAGTAAAAAAAAATATCAGATAAAACCTCAAATTTTTATGAGACGAAAGTCAAATATAAAAAGAGTCATAACTTTATGAGAATGAAGTCGTAATTTTACGAGAATAATGTTGTAACTTAAAAATAGACAGAAAAATCTACCCTCCTATAGAATAATGCACTTTTACATGCATTTTTATTTGAAGAACAGCATTTACATAAGAAGACAATGTGGTTTTGGGTGAATTTAATGCATTTATCACCAATCTGTCCCATTCAACCTACAACTGAGCATTTTAGGTAATGGGCTCCAAGACACATTTTCACATTTTCAGTCTGACCTACAACTGCTGCTGCTGCTGACAAACAATTGTGTGAAACTGGAGAAATGTTGGTCTGAAGTTTGGACCTTATATGTGCAAATGTGGGGACGGAACTAGTTATAGACCACAGTAATTAAAGGTGGGGTAGGAGATCCTGGAAAAACCAAGGAGTTAATAAATATGAGTCTTTTATGTTTAGTGCAGTCGGCGTTACCAGGATAACGATGGCGATGGGACCGGCAAAGCTCCAGATGAGTTTGTCGTAGATGGAGATCCAACAGAAGTCTGGGTTCCCGTAACCCTCAGGGTCTAGACCGACCGCCAGACCTGCAGAACCGAGACCGAACGTCAGATTAGACGGATCAGAGACAGGATGGACAGGTGGGACGAGGACGGATGGAATATGGACAGGGTGTGTCAGAAAAAAGTAGACTCCAAGAAAACAACATCAAACCAAAATCACAGACATTTAATAAATCTGCTCATATGATGATACAAAACATTTATGGTTAAATGGATATGATCTGTAGAAAGGGGCAGGAATAATAATAAGATTTACCTTCTTCCTGCTCCTTTTCATTTATGGGATGTGTAAAATGAAGTGGGAAATGTATATGAATATATTTATGTAAACCATAAATGAAATAAATAAATAAATAAATAAATAAATATGTGTTTATTGTCTGTATATTTGTCCTCTGATGACACCAGTGTCCTGGGTCAGTGGACAACGCTCATTTCAACTGTGCAAAGGACAGTTGAACACGTGAAGCCCCTCCCATCCATACACAGACTGCACACAGGTTTGAGTTGATCAAACACAAAGGGTTAAAGCTGTTCGTGAAGGTTCTACAAGCCTGTGTGGACCATCTGAACACTTCAGTCAGCATACAGCATTCATGGCATTACCTGGGTGTTCCGGGTTCAAATTTCAGGCCAATCAGAGGCCTCCTTTCAAATAGTACTTCAACTGACCAATCACATGGTGTAAAGCTAATGATGTTCATTTTGTCTTCTGTTAATGTAATTCTATTTTTCTTTTTTTCTTTTGTTCAGACAAAGTATAGTTTTTTTTAGATGTTACCTGCTTGACAGGCGAGGGAGGCGTGGTCAGCTCGACGGGCTCTGATTGGTCCGTCGAGCTGACCAGATGATAAATGACACGTGAACAGCCCGTTGTCTGAGGAAGACTGGAGTCACAGTTAAAACTGTCAAGCAGGTAACATCTAAAAACAACACTTTGTCTGAACAAAAGAAAAAAAGAAAAATATAATCAGATCACATGTTTCTGGGTGAAATGTAGAAGTGGAAGTCAGCTGCTAGCGGTATACTTCAGACGATCACTCACTACCTAAAACAAAGGCTCAGACTGACATCTTTCATGGGTTTGTTTGTGCTGTTCATCTGGCTGTCCATGTGGTTTGGTAGAAGACTCAGACCTCAGAACACACCCAGCAGGGCCCTATCATGGGCAGAGTTGTCCTGGAGACGTTCCAGTGACGATCACTGCTGGGGTTTGGACTGAGGTCTGACAATCTTCAACCTTTTTGAGCCACAGAACATCTTTTACAGGAGACATATCACAAAGTACAGACCAAACAAACATGGCCCTAACAGTAGATTTATGGAAATGTTGAAATGTCAGCGACCCCACGGTTTATGGATTGAGGTCTGTCATACAATAATAGAGGCACACACCCCCGCCCCACCCCAACCCCAACCCGATCTGTGGGTCCTGCAGGTAACCTCCCGATACACACATCACTACTGAAGGGGGCTTTATCAACACAATACATTGTATCAGGACTGGTTCACTTTCACTTTGCAAAGGGAAACAGGACAGTGTTGTAATGGATCATTGGTGCAGTCATACAATATGTATGTACATCACACCTCTCACCTACAGAACCAGTCATCTGAAACTGGATAATCTTCCACACTAATGTGGTTGGGAAACACTGTTCTACCAAAGCACATGAACACAAATATTATAAATAGAATGAAAGGAACCATATATAAACAAGTGTGTAAATGCTCTGTTGTGTGGAATTCTGCTAATTCTGGGTTTTTAAGGTGGAAATAAATAGCTGAATTCTTCTGTGTCTTAAGGTGGAATTAACCAGCTGATGCTTCCCGTTACTGAACTCATTTACTTCTGTTGTAAATGCACTGACAGTGTCTGTGCAGGTTCACTTATTATACTGATGCTAATCAACACTGAAGGCTGAGCGTCCTGTGACACCACAGGCATTAGTTGCTGCTGAGTTCATTATGTTCATCGGTTCACAAACCAACCAACCTGTGACTGACAAGATCAACTGTTTAACCCTTTAAGGACTGGTGTGTCTCGGTCTGTCATCCACCATCATTCACATCACTGTTGAGGCTGGGTTCTTTCTATTGGCCTAGAACACATTAGGGTAGAGGGAGGGGTGGAAGTGGGTGGGGCTTAGAGCAGCACAGCGCAGTCGGTGAGAAAGACATGGAAGATTTTAATTATTACCTCCACCAAGGAGGTTATGTTTTTGCCTGTGTTTATTTGTTTGTTTGTTTGTCTGTCTGTCTGTGTTTGTTAGCAACTTTACAGAAAAACTACTGGATGGATTTTCTTGAAATTAGCAGTTTTGACGTTATGACGTCATAACCTTGATGGAGGTTTGCGCTCACTGAGCGCTCCTGTTTTCAGCAGTGTTTTAATGATGAATTCTGTAAATAATAACAGTGATGACAAAAAACAAACACCCCTGGCCTCCCCTTCGGGGGGTGCAGTAATAAAGACAATACCAAATTTCTCTCTTTGTCTTAATGTAAAAAAAGCTAAATTCCATGAAAATGTTTACATTTAAGAACTATCCTTAATGAATAATTATATAATAATAATCTAATTAATAATAACTGAATAATCTGAACAAATATGACCAACCTGAAATATCTGAACAGAAATAAATGGAACTGGACCAATATTCAGTCTGTTCTTAAATATGTGTTTTAAATCAACAGGATCTGTACGTTATAATGAACATGTATATATAATAAATAGAGGCAGAATACTGCTATCATTGCACTTTGTAGACATAAAAATGATCCTAATGTCATTTTATTTTTTTCTGTTGTTCTTAGTGGACTTGTCCGGCCCACTTCAGGTCATACTGGGCTGAATGTGGAACTGAACTAATGCCCTGGTCTAGACAAACACCAACATTGGAACACATGCAAAATAGTTAAAGTTTATTTACATAATCTCATAAAGTTTCTTTATTATGAATTATAAAACAATAAACATGATTAAAAATTCAAATCTGTTTGTTTTACTATAACACCCAGTTTTAAGCATTTATCACATACTGTATAATAACCATAATTAATGGACAGATGTGGAAAGTGAAGTTCTTTAAAGGTGTAAAAAGGACTTGTGACTCTTCTATTGTAAAAACCCTTTATTTAAGCCTGGTTTTGTTCTAGTGGTCATCCTCACATGGTTCAGAGTGGACGCTGATGCAGATGTGATCACTAAGGACATGTGTGTGACATGCACTGAGACATCCTTCGTGTCACTGTTTGGACAGTTCTGTCCAGGTTTTGGCAGGTTTGACTCCAAGACAAAATAAATCAAGTGAAATGTTGAAGTAAGTTGGAAAGAGATGCTTTAACAAACACAGACAGAATAAACACAGTCCTGTGGGCCTGGGGAAGGACGTGACTTAATGTCTTCTGAGGACATGTATGCGTCTGAGGCCGAGGACACTCAGTGGTCAGTGTGTGTTCCTGGTTTTATGGGGACACTCCAGTGGGTCTGGTGTTCAAAGTCTGACTGCTGAAGGTAAAGCATCACATCTGAAGGCGAGTCTTGATATACAGGTTTGGACAAACGCCAACTTAGACCCCTTCACACCACATTTACAAACATAGTTTTAGGTAGCACAGCCAATTTTCCAAAAACACGTCCATAAAAATGAGTGCAACAGCAGCACACACATGACCCCCTCCCTTCAAGAAAACACCTGCACAGCTTGATTTTTTTTCCTGCAAGCCCAAATTCTGATTCATACCTAAAACTGTTTCCAAATGCATACGGTTCTGTCCAAACTGTCGGCTTTTCTGCCTTTTTTGTCGCATATTAAAAAAACTAATGAGGGCATTTCTGCTCCACAGAGGTACAAGTCCGGCTGTTCAACAGGAAAGTAGCACAAACTATGTGGATGTGGAAGTGATGAGACATTCACTGAACTAATAAAAAAAACAGAACATCTGCACAAACAAGTGTTGGAAGAAATCAGAACAGTGGTGGATCCAAACCTGCATACATTCAGTTTTACTGATTTTCTGAATATTTGCCTAAAATTACACTCCAAGCAGCAGCAGACGAGTACTGACAACGTCTGTGCATCAGGATCGAAACTGCAGATGAAGAAGAGGAAGAAAACAGGCTGATAGAGACTGCTGACAGAGGAAGAATACTGTGTGTGTGTGTGTGTGTCTGTGTTTTCCATCTGCACATGAAAATGTCACTGAGACACATTTAATCTGAGCCTCGACAGGAGCCTTATCTGTTCAGCCACACTCAGTGTGTACACACACACGCCTGAAACACACATGTCTGAAACACACACGTCTGAAACGCACATATCGGAAATCCACACATCTGAAACACCTAACCCTCAGTGCGTCCTGTTATTAGATCAGCTTCAACATGTTTGTGTGTACACAGTCATGTTTGTGTACGTTTGGCCACTCTCACTCTCACTCTCTCTCACTCACACACACACACACACACACACACACACGTTACCTGTGATGATAGCGGGAACGCCCCAGCCAATGGCATAGTAGAACCTCATGGCGCCGTAGTTGATGTTCCTCTGCTCTGTCTGCATGCGGTAGATGTGCAGCCCCTCCACAAACATCCAGGCAAACGTCGACATGAAGAAGTAATGAAGCAGGATGGCAACAACCGTGCACAGGAACTGAGGACAGACGGACACAGGACAGACCATCAGCCCCTCCGCCTCTGATTTAACCCACAGAACAACACCACTGACTCAGCTCCAGATGCCACTGTGTGTGGGAGGAGGATCTGGGTAGTTATAGTAAGTGGTTAGTTTAGCCCTTTTTTTTTTTTTTTACTTATTATGTTGTTGGTTTATTATTAATATTTGTTCATGTTACTGATCACTTTGGCTGTTTTCATTCATTTTGTTCCTTATTTTATTCTTTTTTTGACTGTGGAACTGCTGTATGGAGTTAAACAGGTGTCAAAAAGCACCTGGAAAAAAGAGGCCAAAACTATCTGAAACAGACGACAAATCACAGCAGCACCTTTACCTTTAATCAGATGTTAAAGGGTTAATGTGTGAACCTTTACCTTTAATCAGATGTTAAAGGGTTAATATGTGAACCTTTACCTTTAATCAGAGGTTAAAGGGTTAATGTGTGAACCTTTACCTTTAATCAGAGGTTAAAGGGTTAATGTGTGAACCTTTACCTTTAATCAGAGGTTAAAGGGTTA
>JAQQZY010000027.1:1045319-1057513 GCA_030068375.1 Ostorhinchus rueppellii | reverse complement strand
TCAGGATTCGAGGTGAGAAAAAAAAGACATATTTCAACCTGTAGTCATAGTCTACGTGTTGTAATTTGTGAAAAAAACTGCCTTAATGTGTGAACCTTTACCTTTAATCAGAGGTTAAAGGGTTAATGTGTGAACCTTTACCTTTAATCAGAGGTTACAGGGTTAAATCCTAGAGTGACAGCTAAAAGCTCAAGTGTTTACACTCTTTGTGACGTGTTGGCGTGCGACCAGCTCGTCTTTATGAGCGCACGGCGGGTGTCAGCGTAGAAATGACAGACGCTGATGATTTAATTACATGTGTCTATTAAAAACCAGCTGACGGCAGATCCAGAGCGTCTGTAGGAAAGCCCCCGAATAAAGAATGGGAGTGAAAATGAGAGTCAATGAGGTGAGTTCCAGTAATTAGACCCAGGGGTGGGTGTTAACGGCGCTCACAGGTATGACGACCAAGGGCGCCCGCAGCACTGACGCTGTTCCCAACAGTCTGACGTGGTTTTATTTAACTGACTGGATTTATGAGGAGGAGGAAGAGATGATGTTTAAAGGGAAGCAGAAGCTGTACGGTGTGTTTATGATGTCAAATACATGCATATGATTAAAGCGTGGTTCATAAGGAACAGCTCATTTTTGTAATATTTATGTATGAAGGCCTTCATTCTGAACTATTTATGCATTTAATCACACGTAACCCTCCGCTCTCTGCCCATACAGGTCCTAACCCCACCAACTAAAGATTTTTTGTTCCTCAATATTCTTCATATAAATTGTATTATGCATTTTTTATTAGTTTGTCCTGTTGTCTGTCAGTGATTCCCACCAACACTGGTTCATATTATTATTACTATTTTTAGTTCTAGGTAAAAAGTTAAATGTTAAATGTGTGTATTTTGTACTCTGTGGAAGAGGATTAGGGACACTGGAAAAATTTTTTAAATAAAAAGTAAGGTCCAATATATTTTTATTATTATTATTATTATTATTATTATTATTATTATTATTAGGAGAGCAAAGTTAGATTTCCATGTCTATGTCTTTTTTATTTTCATCTTGTGTTTTTTAAAATTATTTTCATCTCGCATTTACAAACAAAAAAAATCCATCTTGTGTTTTTTAAAATTATTTTCATAACGCACTTTAGAAAAAAATTTCCATCTTGTTTCTGTATTTTATTTTCATCTTTGTGAGAGTTATCCTCTATATTTCACAGGTTACTGCTGTATTTTTGTACTTAATGTGTTTGTTCAGCCTATCAGCTCAGTCTCATGCACGTATTTATGTTAATAAATAAATGGAGTCCGGAGCCAGTTTCCATCAACTATAATAACGTTGATGTAAATTTAGCACCAACACATGGAGAAGACGTCATGGATCTTCTTTATCCCTTTTAGTGCTTCTGTTTGCTGTGACAGAAAAGATGAATTTGTGCATAAATAATGCACCATATTCACATTTAAGTGTGTGTGAAAGGGCCTGAGGCTGCGGTGGAGCATGTGTTAATGTGAGCTCCTTCATCACATTTCATCTGTTTGGTTTGTTTTGTCAGATCAGACGGACGTCGTCTCAACTCCAATAAAAACATCGATGTCTGTTAAAGGAAAACTGACAAACGAACCAGAGAAAGAATGTTCAACACTAAAATACAAGCTTTAAATCCACACATCAGCGACGCTTTTAATCATCAGAAAATACAGCATGTTTGAGTTTTTACTGTTTTCACATTTCACTGATAGGAGTCCAGGCCTACGGAGGCATATTAGGGCCATATAAGAAAATAAATAAATACAATCAAAATAATAAAACAAATAAAAACACATTACTATGAGAATAAAGTCAGAAAATATGGAGATTAAAATGATACTTTTATGAGAATAAAGTCAAAAACAAAGACAATCATAATTTAAAGAGAATAAAACTATAATATTACAAGTATAACATCGTAATTTTAAAAAAAGGTGGAAAAATATCATAATTTACAGAATTCAGTTGTACCCACTGGTCTGATAATGTAGAGCTGGAACATTCTGTGAGGTTCTGCTGTCATTTAGGGTTTACACACAAAGGACAGATACTGAGCCTATTAGCCCCGCCCACCAAATACTGAGCCTATTAGCCCCACCCACCAAACACTTGATTAGCCCCGCCCACCATCTACACATAAGCATTAGCTGAAAGACTTTGAAGACAGTTCACACACGTTTAGGTTTGTTTCATCGTAAAAACTGAACAGATATGGAGTAAATTTCCTTTTTAGTGGAGGAGTGACTATAACCAGAAACTCTGTCATCAACAAGCTTAAAGGGCAACTTCGGTCATTGTCAACATGCTTTCTATTGCTCAAGCTACCCGAGAAACGCCTGTACCGAAGACGCGAGAAGTTTTAGTGCAACCTACATCAAGATTTTTGACCGAAAATTCAAGTCTACGCCTCTGCACCGAAGAGTGAGTAAGTGCGTGCGACGATCGACTTGTTTGGGCTCCTGGAATACAGTGCTGTAAACAATCTGGTAAGTTGCTACTTGAACAAACACACTCTTTTAACATAATTTTCATTCGCTTTGAGTCATAAACGCCACAGGGTTGTGTTGTAATGTGTCGTCTGATGTTGCATGACCTTTGTGGTAAGATTTGGAGCGTATTAAGATGTTAAAAACACAGCTTAAAAACCTGCCCCTATGGGTTAGCTGTGAGCGCTAACTTTCCGGTCAAAATTCTCGATGTAGGTTGCACTAAAACTTCTCGCGTCTTCAGTACAAGCGTTTCTTGGGTAGCTCGAGCAATAGAAAGCATGTTGAAAATGACCAAAGTTGCTCTTTAAGGTGTACCATTTATAAATTATGACTTTTTATTGCACTATTGAGAATTTATTTTCAAAATATTACGACTTTAATCTCATAAAAATATGACATTATTTTCGTTAAATTATTTTTTTAAACTACGACTTTATTCTTATAATATTATGGCTTTATCTTTGAAATACTATGACTTTATTCTTGTGTTGTTTTTATTTTTCTAATGTGGCCTAATACGCTGTTGTACAATCAAATTCATCTGATTAATTTCATTATTTCAGGATCATTTCTGTAGATTCTGACTGATGTTTCTGATCTCATGTTACTGTCGTGTGTTATTGTTACTATAGATCTGAATGTTTCATTGAATTAGGTTTTTATTCAGTGTTTTTGACAAACAGATCACATTAATTCTATAACATACTGGTCTCAGTCACATTTACGTTTCATTCTGTTGTTTATTGTAGTTTTTGTCAAAACAGCAAATTGACTTTTAAATATGAGTTTGTTTTTATTTTATAATATATTTATTAAAAGTATGTTTTCTCAGTTTGACTTTGACTTTCAGGAATATTATCTTTAACATAAACTTAAAGGTGAAACTGCTTCTTCCATTTCTATTTTAGTTGGTAAATGCTCTCTGCTCCTTGTAGTTTTTGTAAAATATAACAGCCCTGAAAAAAATAGTATAAGTATATAAAAATAGTATATGGCATTTAAAGCAGAAGAAATGTCTAAGAACTCCTATCCTATCCTATCCTATCCTATCCTATCCTATCCTATCCTATCCTATCCTATCCTATCCTATCCTATCCTATTCTTTTCTGTTCTATTCTAGTCTAAACTGCTGTGTGTTCTCCTGTATCCAGTCTGGGATTTAAAGGTTAGAAGACGCTCAGACACAGAAATAACAGCAGCTTTGGCAGGAAAACATCCAGACGATGGATTTCATACTCCCACACACACAGACACGCATGCGCGCGCGCGCGCACACACACACACACACACTCTTGCTATCTCCTGAAGCCCCGGAACATGACTTCCAAAGTATACTGTTGGGTTGAGTGTTGGCTGCTTCATTAACTGGATTTCATGCTTATCTGAGGGACATTTTACTGTTATTTACACACAAACACATGACAGACGACAGAATGATGGAAGGAATAGAAGGGAACAGGTGTGGACACACATCCATGGTGCTTTTATTCTACTGAATGTAATGTTAAAGACAGTGTTCGCTCTAATTTAAAGGTTTCATTTTTATTTTCAGCATAATTCCCCTGAAACTCAAAGCGTCCACTTGTTTTTTTTTTGTTTTTTTTTTTATTATTCGTATCTAACTCACTGTTGCCCCCCCCCAGAGAAAAAAACTTCAGCTGTATATAAGAAGGCGGGGTAATGAGAGCCTTAGGCCCAGTTGGCCAATTACAAAGCAGAATGCCAGACAACAGACCACTGAGCTTTCCTTCTGACAGTGACCATCCAGAGCCGTAGAAAACTGGTAGTAAAGGGCTCTGGGGCCCACTCCTTAACCTGTTTTACCTGAATACACCCCGACAGGAAAACAGAGACTTCCACAAATCAACATTTTGGTCTGCGTTTTCAGAAACCTTTGTTTTCAGTGGGCGTGGCCTTCGGTGTCACGTAAACGATAGGTGCAAATGCAGAGAGCACTGTTTTTCCCGGTAACGGGCTATGTGTAAACGGCCCTAAATGTCAGGCTGAAGCTAATGTTACGTCAAAGCTAATGAAGGTGTTAGCTTGCTAATGTAGGATAACAACAAAGAAAAGGTAAGGTCCAAAGGTAAACGTCAGCTGTGTGATTCTATCAGGAGGTTGTCCCTAGGGTGACGCTAACGGACGTCGACCTTGCATGAATTGTATCTTATTTTGTCATGGATCAGCTGATGTCATCATGTCTATGTGTGCTGATCTATCAATTACCTCTATATATGTGACAAACCTGACAGAAAGAGAAACAAAATTGATGTTTTTATAGATGTGAAATTGTACCCATTATAAGTAAATGAGAGAAAAAAAGACTGAAAAATTCATAGAAGTGTGAACTTTGACCTACTTTTACCAAAATGTAATCCCAGCTATTCTGTGTCAGTGGTGATCTATAAACCCCATTAGGTCTGAATTCAACCAAGAGTTTTACTGCTTAAGTGTAAACAAACAAACAAAAATAAATACCCCTGGCCTCCCCTTCGGGGGGCGTGGCAACAGCCCTTGGGATGGGGGGTCATCCCCCCTCACCCCCAACTCCCCTGAACTCCAGCACTGGTCATCTCTCTGTACTTTGGGCTTTGACAGAAAAAAAGAACATAGTTTCGTATTTAACTTTGGGAAACAGGTTCAATGTGCCTCCAGTAATAAATAAAAGTTCAGTCAGTAAAAGTCCATGTTGTTGTTCTTTGATTCTACTTTTAACAATAGCAGCCAAGACGCTGTGGGTATATTTAAGAACACTTGGCTGCTCTGGAGACAAGTCCAGGCCAAATATGTAAATAAGTGCAGGTGAAGGCGAGCCCCTGAGGTGAAAGGCAGGTGTGCACAGATAAACCCACCTGCTGCTCCGTCTGGTTGACCCCCAGCAGGAACACCAGCTCTGACAGAAACATGGCCGCCGCCGTGTTGGAGTGGATGCTCCTGGTGTTGGACTTCAGGCCTCGGAGGCAGGACAAAACCAGGACAGTGAGGAGCAGAGCCAGCATGGACACGCACAGGGACGAGTAGGTGACCAGGGCCAGGGTCTCCAGGTCCCCCTCCAGCTGCTGCTCAGACAGAGGAACACAGGTTAACCCTTTAAGGACCGCTGCATCACCCCCTGACACCCACAGTGTAACTGCTGAACCACAAACCAGCCATCTGCTATCTGAGACTGGGGTCATTCTATTGGTCGAGAACACTTTAGGATAGAGGTCTGCATTGGCTGAGGGGGTGGAGGTGGGTGGAGCTTAGAGCAGCAGTGTGCAATTGGTGAGAGAGACATGGAAGATTTGTATTAGGTTTAGCTGCGTTTTAGTGGTGAATTCATTTAAATAATTGTACACTGAACAAAAACATAAAAAAGGACAGTAAAAAGGACACATTCACAAACCACATGTGGTCACCTCCTTCTATGTCTGTCACATTCACACACAGCCGGTCACCATTCATGGGCGGAGCATGGGCCCAGTACATGGGCGGAAACTCAACATTTAAGTATACTGACTGGGAGTGGCCAAGTGCAATTGGTCCACTACATGAGCAAAACAAATCTATCAATTCACAAATAAATCATAAATCTGAGTATATTTCATTGAAAATCCATTTTAATTCACCACTTTATTTCTGTGTGTTTATATTTTTGTTCTGTGTACATAACAGTGCTAGTGCTGTTTTGGAGTGTTCAACTAGTTTGTTTTGATGCGTTTTTGTCGAGTTTTACTGTAATTTTGTTGTTTTTTTTCTCTCACTTTTTTATTTGTATTTTTGCGTTTATATATGTTTAATAGTTGTATTTTTTCTGTAAATATTATATGAATGTATGTATATTTCTCTATATATGTAAATCTATATTCAAAGCATTTGAATCATATGATGGATGTTGTGAAATCTTCAGTGCTGTTCCGTGAAGCTGGCTGTTCCTTCGGGTAAATCATCAGTATTCTGCTGCGTAATCATCAGCGGGTTTGCACTAAATCTTCAACAACTGCAACAAAGCTTCTGTTCACTTTGTCAGTCAGGATTTAATTCAGGGTTTTACAAATCCAGCAGTGACAGGACACGATGTTTTACTGAAAGGGTGGGGTCTGGGTCTGTTCATAGGATGGAGGGTTTGTGGATGACGGGACCAACCTCTCTTTGGGAACTGTCCATCAACACCCCGAAGGTTCCCAGTCTGTGACACTGACAGCGGACATGGGAGGTGTTTCTGTAGACCACGATGCAGTCCCTGACCGTCCAACAGCCCCCTGCCTCATACCTGCAGACAGAACATAAACAGAGTCCACACATGTGGAGACAGCAGCAGATTCACACACAGGAAAAACAACCACCACAGTACACCAACACCAGCTGGAGCTGCATTTAGAGTTACTAACCCTCTGGTGTCCATAGAGGTCCATAGAGGTCCTTTAACCTCCATAATAATAATAAAATAAATAAATTAATTAATTAAAAATAAATAAATAAATTAATTATTTAATTAATTAATTAAAAATAAATAAATAAATAAAGAAGAAGAAGAAGAAGAAGAATACAAGTGTCGTAGTAATGACATATTACTAGTAACGTCACATTTTCATACAGTTTACTTTTAACTTTTATTAAATTTTTTTGTATTTCATCCACTTGAGCCATAAATAAAAATACTAAAATCTCAATAATGTCATATTTTTTTAACCCTTTAAATGCCATATTTGTAAAAGAAACAAACCATATTTCTGATGCAAAAAACACATGCAAAAAAATCTTCCCCCCCCAATATGCTACATGAAAATTGTATATATATTTTTTCCTCCTGTCATATGTCAGTGATTGACACCAACAATGGCTCATATATATTACTATTTTTCATGCTAAGATGAAGACAATAATCAAGAAAATGAACTAAAGTGAATAAAATAATGAATAAAATAAACAAAAATGGGGAAACTAATGAACAACATGAAGAAAATCATTGAAGAAATAAAAAAAAAATAATGGAAAAATTGGGGGAAATAATTATGAAAAAAAGCAAATATAAGGAAAATGAAGTGTCAACCAATATATCAACAAAATAATGAAAAATACAACATATAAATTGTATTAATTATTTTATTTTTCCTCCTGTCATCTGTCTCACTCCAACACTAGTTCATATTATTATTATTTTTGGTTCTAGGTCAAAGGTCAAATGTGTCTGTGTGTATTTTATACTCACTTGGTAGAAGGAGTTAGTGTAGAATTTAACACTGTTTATTATGGGATGGATTTAGTGGGTGGATCAGAATTTAAACAATCAGACACAAAAGAACAATTGTTGAATTCAGACCAAAAACAAACTGTTGAAAATCACATGATCTTTAACAGTATTAAGTGTGTTTAATATACTCGCCTGGACAGTAATTCAGCAAACAAACACATGGACAGTGTGAATTACGAGAGTGAGTGTGTGTGTGTGTGTGTGTGTGTGTGTGTACGTACTGACTGCTGTGGTTCCACTGAACACACAGCGGTTTGCTGCGATTGGACGTCTCCAGCAGCCTGAATTCCAGTAGGATGGGCTGGTCCAAGTGTCCGCTCACAAACGTCTGGTTGTTGTAGACGGAGATACTGAGCACCGGGGAGTTCATGACCGGGTGTCTGGGCAACCTGAAGGGAGAGGACAGACAGACACAAGAACAGGTTACACACAAAGGACTGATGGTAAAAAAAAAAAAAAAGAAAGTGACTGTGGAGGCCTGAATGTGTCAGAGAAAGAAGAAAGAGAAAGAGATAGAGAGAGACAGAGAGAGGGACAGGGACAGATATGGACACAGGAGAGAGGAGGAGGAAGAAGAAGAGAGGGAGAAGCGTTCACTGATTCCAAAATAAATCATTATGTTGGGAGTTTGTGTCAAAAGTTTATAAATAAGAATGGTTCTGAATCTGAGTGACCTGGGAAAATAAAGGTTAAATTTAAAAAAAAAAAAAAAATTAAATTTAATTTAATTTAATTAAATGTGCCTGAAAAGTGGGGGTTCACTAATTTGAGTATGTTGTGTTGATCTTTGATGAGACGTGTAGTTTAGGGGCGGAGCTTATTCCCACCTGACTCCTCGTCGGTCTGTGTGATATTTCGGAGGGAGAGCAGCGCCCAGACTGCGATAGATAAGCATAATGACGATGGTGATGGGCGCCTCGGGCATTGAGACGCTGCGTCTGGCTGCCGTAAATGCTGCCGTCTGATTTGATGAGACACTGACGGGTGTGGAATCCACGTTTGGAGGCGCCACAACTGAAAAGAACAAACGTATGTGAATAAAACTAGATGGCTCCGAGTAAAACCAGACAGTTTGGAGAAGAGCTGGATGGTTCAGAGTAAAACTGGATGGTTCAGAGTAAAACAAGGTGGTTCAGAGTAAAACCAGGTAGTTCAGAGTAAAACTGGATGGCTTAGAATAAAACCAGGCGGTTCGGAGTTCAGCGGCTGGTTTTGACTCTTACCTTCCTTGTCCTTCCAGCTGTGATGCTGGTGTCGCTGTGGCACCAGAGCAGCAGGGGGCAGCACCACGTGGGTGTAGGGGTCCCACAAGACCTGACCGCGGAACATGGTGGTGTGGTACCGAGGGAAACGGCGCCGCACATGGGTGTGGTTCTCAACACGGTCCAGGTTCATGACTGAAAAACACAGAAGAAGAAGACTCCCAGTGTCACTGCGTCACTTCAGTTTGTACAGATTTATTTACACATGCACAGATGTAAACAAAGTAAAAAATCAGATGAACCTGTTTACATGTGTGAAGACATCAGAGTATTGGAGATGAATGTAAATGTGTTAATCTGATTTATTATAATCAGATTACTGCTGTTATTAGATCAAACAGATGATCCTGTTTACATGATCAATAATAATCAGATACTGATGAGGTATTGGTGTGGATGGAAACGGACTCAAAGACAAGAAGTGTGATTGTACCATCACTACATACATACGTAAGTGCATTTATGTATTTGTTTAATGAGCCTTTATTTAACTGCAGGTCAATACAGAACCAGTTCTCATGTACAATCACACTCTGGCCAAGAGGCAGCAGAACAGGGAGAACAAACAGTCAAAACAGAACCAAACTAAACAATAGAGTTATGAAACGAACCAGAACATACGCTGAAAGAAGTCCAGTAATGGACTGAAACCAGGGTTTATGGATGATCCCATTTTTAAGTGCATTTTTAAACACATCAGGTCTGATTATGCCAGTTATCAGATTATTTCAGTTATCAGACTACTACAGTTATCAGATTATTATGATCGTGTAAACGGAGTCAGCGTGTTCCGTTTTCCACTTCTACCTGTTTTCCATGTGTTCAGATGTAACAGAACTGAGTAAATCAGATGAACCTGTGAACATGCACGAACACATGGGAGGACTGGGAGAGATTGAGGTGTGGTAATCTGATTCATTCTAATCAGATTACTGCAGTTATCTGGTTCATTCTAATCAGATTGCTACAGTAATCAGGTGGAACAGATGAGACTGTTTACATGATCATTAATAAACTGATGCCTCCATAAATCAGATAATGATCACAGTATTAGTGTGGATGTGAACAGTTCAGTGTGTGTGTGTGTGTGTGTGTGTGTGTGTGCGCGCTGTTTGTAAATCTAATCATGTATGTTGGCTGCTGTTTGGATGCTTGGGGGTTTTGTGTGTTTTTGTGTTATCTGCTCCGTGTGAGAGTGTGAAATCTGTGTGTGTGTGTGTGTGTGTGTGTGTGTGTGTGTGGTGCTGCCAGCTCTGAGCCGGTGCCATCATCATTTGCATTAGTGCTGTTCATCTCCTTCCACACACTGGTTGGGGCTGATTTCACACTGCTTTACCATATTGTGAAAACACAGCTGAAGCTTTTTTAACGGATTCTTAAAGGCTCAGAGCGGCGGTTAGCGACGTTATGGCGTCTGTGAGCGCGTGCGTGGTGGGACTCACTAATGTTGGGAGCGACCAGCGCCACCGGGTTGAGGTAGGTGAGCTTCATGTTGTGGGCCAGGTTCTGAGCGTACTGGTCCAGCAGGTCTGTCAGCTCAGCAGGGCCGCCGCCCAAGTTATGGTTCTGACTCTGAGCCAGAGCCCGCCACAGTCCGGCTGAAGCAGAACCCAGAAGAACACTGCAGGCCCGCACCACGTTCTAGAAACAGAGACAGGTGGTTAAAGAGGAGAGAAGACAGACCTGTAGAAGAAAGACCTGGAACAAAAAGACCTGTAGAAGAAAGACCTGGAGAAGACAGACCTGTAGAACAAAGACCTGGAACAAAAAGATCTGGAAAATAAAGACCTGGAGAAGAAATACCTGGAGAAGAGGGACCCGGAGAAGAAAGACCTTGAACAAAAAGACCTGAAGAAGAAAGACCTGGAGAAGAACACTGCAGGCCTGCACCACGTTCTGGAAATGGAGACAGGCGGTTAAAGAGGACAGAAGACAGACCTGGAGATGACAGACCTGGAACAAAAAGAGCTAGAGAAGAAAGACCTGGAGAAGAAAGACCTGGAACAAAAAGAGCTGGAGAAGAAAGACCAGGAGAAGAAAGACCTGGAACAAAAAGAGCTGGAGAAGAAAGACCAGGAGAAGAAAGACCTGGAACAAAAAGAGCTGGAGAAGAAAGACCTGGAGAAGAAAGACCTGGACAAGAAAGAGCTGGAGAAGAAAGAGCTGAAGAAGAAAGACCTGGACAAGAAAGATCTGGAGAAGAAAGACCTGGAGAAGGAAGGTCTGGAGAGGAAAGACCTGGATAAGTCGAATCAAGAAAAAGAGGAGGGATGGAAGGAAGGTACTACTGGGATTATTCAGATTTTATCCAGATGTTTGAGGAGAACGTCTTATTAACCCATAAAACTAAAACCATCTACTGTTTAACACCTGCCAGGTGTTAAACAGTAGATGAGCAGGTGACCTGCTCATCTACTCATCCTACCGACAACTACCATCTGATTCTGTTTTTCGCTTCATTTTTTTCTGCATTTTTTCATGTTACTTGCTGTTTTTTTGTTTTTGTTGTTTCAGCTCCTGAACTGCAGTTAAATGAGGTTTGAACTGGTCATTTTATTAGATTCTTTTTAATTTCAATGTTTCCTTCCTTTAAACAAACACATGGAACTCACTGGTTTATGCTGGAACCGAATGGACGTTAAATCAGTGTTTCACACAGAAAAGCTTCTTTTAGGATGAAACTCAACCTCCTTTTGTTTTCTGCACGTTTTATTCTTCTTCTTTTCATTGGTATTATACAATTTTAACCCTTAAACACATGGAACTATTTATGTGGAAACTTTTAGCCTTTTCTAAGTCATTTATCACTGTTTATTCTGATATTATCTTCTGTATTTTGCATTTTTTCAGTGTAAATCAGGTTTTTTCTTATATTTAATTCTCAGATCTGTAGATGTTCATTAAAGCTCAGAATAAAGTTGATGGTTATTATATAAAAAAAAACAAAACAGATCAAACTGAATCTGGTCTGGTCTAATCTGTCATGACCTGAACATAAACCCAGTGTGTCCATCCACTGGCATTGATCTCATTCCACGGGTTTATTATTAGTTTTTCTTCTACTTCATTCAGTTTTTGGCTCATTTTTTTCATTTTGCTTTTTTTTTTTGTTGGTAATTATTTTTAATTTGTTCATTCCTTTGGCTGTTTTTGTTCATTTTCTTGCTTATTTTCTCCATGTTATTTATTATT
>JAQQZY010000027.1:927545-942060 GCA_030068375.1 Ostorhinchus rueppellii | reverse complement strand
GAGGAACTGAGACAATTGTTTCATGTTAAAGTTATACGTTTCTTGTATATTTGAAAATTTTAAAATAAAAAAGACCTTGATCCAAAAAAATTTATATATAAAATTAACTTTAAAATTTTATTTAAGAATTTACAAAGTGTATGAATTTATAAAAATGTGCTCCAGTGTTGTTAGAGGTTTCTTGCTAGTTCAACTTGACATGCCCATGTGTCCTGAACATATTGACACAAAAACAACTACGAATCAGTGTGTGATATTGTCAATTTGTGGTCAACTGAACATGACAACCGCTATTTTGTCTTAATCACCTTTATTTATTGATTTATTTGCTGATATTACTTCCTCATACACATAGTTTTGTTTGTTTTTTCTTCTGCTCAAAACAAATGAATGAATGAATGAATGAATGAATGAATGAATGAATGAATGAATTTTTACTGACCATTTTTTACTTTTACTCCCTAAATTTGAACAAAAATAACATTGTTTTCATAAAAGGTAGAAGTGTCCTTCAAACTGTGACTTTTACTGCAGTAAATAAGTTGAGTTTGTACTTATATTTCAGTATGTGTACTTGTTTTTGCTCAGGGAAATACTTCAGGACTTGGCTTAATATAGAAAAAGTCAAAGAGATGTGAACTAAAAATGAGTGACAGTGCATGTATTAATATTTAAACTGAACATGGACCTATTCCTAACCCCAACCAAAACACTTTCATTATCCAAACCTGAAACCTAAAAGTAACTCAGGATACAGAGGCCCACAGGGGACAAGAGTGACATTCAAAACAGAAAGATTTGACAACTCAACTGTGAATGTGAGGCATCGGGGGGAAATGCAGCACAATCTAATCTAATGTTAAATTTATGTTGGTGATTTTATCAGCCCTGAGCAGCCGTTACACTCCCACAAAAACATGCACAGTGACGGATCCTGCTAATTTGAGCAGGAATAAGGAGCCATGTGGGGTTTGGTTTCAGAGAAGATAACAATAACGGATCAATTAAAATCAATAGACTTGAATAGTGAGTACAGGGCTGAGAGGAAACCATGAGAAGAGGAAAAAAACACAACAGGAAAGACAATGAAAAACTAAAAATCAATCTGAAAACAACTGAAATGAAAACATTTATAGTTAAATAAAAAAAGACCCATATTTACAACAGACTAATATTTCAACAGATACTTTAATAAAATGTCTTATTCAAACACTTATCCACGGGGTTGAGAGACGACTGCAATATTCTCAACTTTATTTTCATCAGTAAAATCCCAATTCTGTCACTTCTTTGGTCCATGTTTTCTTACAACTGTGCCTCACAGCAGTAGTGAACAGAAGTGGTCCAAGTAAAGAACCCTGTGGAACACCCTAGTTAATTCTCATTTAGATGGAAATTAGGGGTAAATGTAACAAGTTTTCTTCTAGTTTTTGCCTGGTTGCTGGAAGTTTGATCTGCCATGCTTTGTGTTGTTTTATCTGACTACAAACAGCATTTTTGCTTATTTTTGGGAACCAACACTTCTTTTTCAGTCGCCATCAGGTTCATAGACAAGTACAACAGTGTGTCACCAACATAACAGTGGAAATCTAGGTTATGTTTCCTTATAATGTCGCCTGCCAGCAGTATGTACCAAGTAAAAAGAAGTCGTCCAAGTAAAGAACCCTGTGGAACCCCATAATTAACCATAGTTTGAATGAAAACAAGGGTTAACTATGAGTTTTCTTCTTTATTTTCTAGAGTCTTAGTCTGTAATGGCTTTGCATTGCAGTTGTTGACTAGAAGTGTAGTTTTGTTAAACCAAGAATAGGTTGAAAAATTTTTACCTGAAGAGCATTTTTCCTCAAACTACAGGTTGGATTTTAACAAATAAATCAAACGACGCACAGAAAATTTAGTGACATTCCAGCACTTATAGTCATCCTCAAAATAAAATACCGAGTCCTCTTTGGCTACACCCAGACCACAATGCTCCTCGTGCTGGTATTTTTCTTTTGCGGATTCTAAAAGTTTTGTGTTCATATACTTCATATACAGCTATGCCCAGGTGAAAACAGGAAAACTGGGTTCAAACAGTGTAATATGTATGCCACACCTATATGTGGCACTGTGACACTCAAGCCACAGAAGAATGCAGGGTTTGGGCAGCCCTTCTAGCAGGACACTGGTGGATTTAAAAGTATCTGACGTGTGGATCTGTTTATGCGTCTCCAATGATTGTCCAGTTAATACAGCAGTACAGCAGTGACTATTGGTTCCAAATATTAGGTGTATAAAATTAA
This sequence comes from Ostorhinchus rueppellii, assembly GCA_030068375.1. Lineage (NCBI taxonomy): Eukaryota > Metazoa > Chordata > Actinopteri > Kurtiformes > Apogonidae > Ostorhinchus > Ostorhinchus rueppellii. The sequence goes on along the minus strand of JAQQZY010000027.1, from coordinate 939,778 downwards.
AATTGTAATGAATTAAAACTATACCCAAATATTTGACATAGAAGTATATCATTACATAGGTGTTTTCTCCCCATTAAACCACGTAATAAAACACTACATTGGATCAAATGTGCGCTTTATTGCTTTTTCTACAGATAAAGTTAAATATTCTTGAACGGGCTCATACTCCAGGCTACCAGTGCTGCTGGAGTTGTTGGTTCAAATCCCAACATGGCTCAGTTCTTCACACGTGGCACCAACCCAGTCACGGATGAAGCTAAAATGTATGCTCTCCTTGTTATTTAAGAGGTTTGGATTAAAGAGAAAAAAGCCCAAAAGGGTGACAGCATTGGAAAAACCAAAACGCGCCAAATTGGATTTGGACTGAACCAAAGCCCTGCATTCTGTGGCTGTTCTGCTGTGAAACACTCGACTCCGTCATGGTGCCTTCAGCCCATTAGTTCACCGTCCATGTAGCTGCAGTCACATGGGTTTAAATCCCATTTCACACTGTTGTCACATCCTTTTGTCTGGGCTTCTCTCTTGTCTCTGGCCTCGCCGTCCCCAAAAAGCCTTAATACAAATCCATGCACAGGTTGAATCTTCAAACCAGACAAAGCAGAAAGAGTTTTATGTTTTCAGCTGCGTACGTCGCCCTCGGGTCACAAAAACAAATCGCTGCAGAGAACGCTGGCCTTTTTAAACGCAAGTAAAGCGTTTGAAATCATCGAAAGAGAATGCCGTCTGATGCGCAGTCACCTCCAAACTAACCTGGAGCTCCCAGAGAGACGGCGAGGGAGCGAACAGCGCCACAAATAAATACAGAACAGACGGAAATCTGCAGGATGAACACTGAACACCAGCAGCAGAATCCAAACACGAACCACTGCTCAGCCACTGCATTATGAACACATACCCACTACATACCACATATTCATAATAAATATTGTCCTTCTTATGAAGTTACATTCTATTATTCTGTACTTATAAAACATACGACACACTTAGATAATTCAGTTCTACATAAAAAGGTATGTGCAGGTCTGATGAGGCCACATTTAGGACATTATAAACATTTTTCTGTACATCTGGTCAAATTCTACACCTTCAGTTCACATAAGTAACAGTCTAACAGTTCTCAGTTATTATACACCAACAAGCACAAAAATTACCCTAAAAATAGAATAAAATACACAATAAAATACACACTGAAAATAGAAAATACACTAAGATGCACTAAAATATACAAAACATACACTAATATATGGAATAAAATACACAGACTAATTCCACCCTTTCCTTCCTCTCATCCATTCATCTGTCCTTCCTTCCTCCATCCATCCCTCCTCCCTTTCATCATCCCTCCCTTTGATCATCCAGCCAGCCAGCCAGCCAGCCATCCTTCCTTCATTCCATCCATCACTCCATCCATCCATCCAATAGTATTTGTACTTATAACTAACAGTACTTCCTCCACTTTCTAAATACATTGAATATTTTCTACACATCAGTGCCAAACACACACCCAGACGCTGCTCGACAGTTGATTTCTGCTCTGTTTGTTTGTTAAAGCCTTTCTACCCCAGAGGTCTGAGCACTCATTAGAGTCAGTGCAAAGTAGAACAGCATAAAAAAAACAACAATAACAACAACAATGACAGCACACACACACACACACACACACAACAGAGACATGCTGGTTTAAAGCAGCCTTTTACAGTGGAAGCATTAATCCTTTACATTATACCAGATAACTTCCACAGTCAGGACAAAAAGCCCCCTTGCATGTAGAGACCCTCACTTTAAGCCCATATCACAGTTACACACATGCCCGTTGTCTTTGTATGAAGCAAATCCACAGAGTAACACAAATCCACACGCTGACCTGGGTGACATGCAGACAGCGGTTAGCATCTGTTTGCAGCTGCATCCATCATCCTGCATCTGCCTCCTCAGCGTCTATCTCCAAACGGAAGCAGCAGTAACAGCACACAAACACTTCACGCAAAAACAAACCCATTTTTACACAGGCGCCGAGAACAAAACTTCAACTGATCAGCTACAAGACGTGGCTGCTGTTTTTTGTCTTAAATAATTTATTTAGAAACCAAACTTGGTCTAAAACTCCACTGGCACCTGAGGAGCATGTTCAGTCTACACCGAGGGAAGCTTCTGTCGCCTGAAAACTTCCCAGATTTCTAATTTTCCAGACAGTTGCTCCAGTGGGATGGTGTCGTAGTGCAGCGGTAGTCGTCTGCTCACTGTGATATGTACGACAAACAGGACTCGTGACGAACGCCAGAGAATTTAAAAAAAAAAAAAAAAGATGTGTTATTAACAGATTAACCCTTAAAAACCCAAGGAGCCACTGGTGACACACACCATGTACTGATCTAAACTGTCTAATACCTGTTGATCCACTAATCCTATCAATACATGTCAATAACTGGTGTCAAATACAGTTCTTCATCTGTTCATGGTTGTCAGATATGACCATATTTGGATGTTCAGAGGCTCCGTAGTTACCGTGGAAACACTGTCATCTTCTACAACATTGATTCACCAGTAAAACCCATAGAGTTGGATCAATGACAGTGGATGGACACACTGGGTTTATACACATTAAATAATAAATAAAATGAACAAAAACAAGCAATTCATCTTTAAAAAAAAAAAAATTAATGAAATGAAAATGAATGTTTTAACTCAACTTAAAAAAAAAAAGTAAATAAGAAAATAAGCAACCAAATAATTTTTTTAAAACTATCAAAATGACAAATAAAATGCACAAAAATTTATAATAAATGAACAAAACAATAAGTAACATGAACAAAAGAAGCCACCCTCCAACAAAACTGGAAACAAAAGGCAACAAAATGGGCAAAAACAAATAAAATAACAAGTAAAATGAATTAAAAACTAATGAGAAAATTCACAAAATAATAAAAAAATATGGAGAAAATAAGGAAGAAAATGAACAAAACCAGCCAAAGTAATCAATACCAATTCAATCAGTACCAAAATCAATTTGAAAGCAACAATAAAAAGCAAAAAGAAAGAAATATGCCAAAGACTGAACAAAAGTGAAGAACTAATAACAAGCCCATGTAGTTGGATCAATGCCAGTGGATGGATACACTGGGTTTATGTTCAGCTCATGGTATAATCTGTTGAAAAAGTCCTGATTGATTTATTTTTCTGTCTTTCAATATAATCAACTTTGAAGTTACTCTGAGAATCCGTTAAAATCTAAATCAGTTTCTCAATCTATTTGAACTATGTCGCACTAACAGCATCAGGAGCCTACTGGCACCCCCCCCCCCACCGGGCTAATTCTATAAGTAACTTGACACACCTGTATGTGGAGAATATCGTGGGTTATATAAGCCAAAGTGAGCATATCACTGACTATCTGCTCCCTGAAAACAAATAAGTAAGCAAGGGGGATGGACGATGTGTGTCCCATTGAATGTGTCCCATTATAAAGCAAAGGAGCTTTTTAAAAATTCAGAAAAAATTCAAAAATCAACACTTCTCAATTCTTTGAACAAACATGGTAGACCTCGCCCCAAAGATTCTGGCTGATGGTTTTGTTCATGGACAGACAGATGACAACTGACACCAACAGTCCAACATTTGACTAAAAAGGTCCAGCCCACTGCTCCTAAAGCACTTGAACCTTTGCATCCCATTAGGTCAGAGGATGGTACAGCACTGGTCCAGTCTGTTTATGGGATTCACTGAATTAAACAAAAACACCAGAGTCACCTTTTAAACTTTTAACTAACACTAACACAGCCCAAAAAAATTATCCACTACAAGAATAAAAAGAGAACAGTCCAAAAAATTATCCACGACAAGAAAAAAAACATCATCCATCATTTCAGTTAAGGGGGCGCCATTTACTTGAAAGGTCTCTGGCTTTAAAATTAAGGCCACCACAAAAATAAAAGCATGGGCTCAAAATATTTAAGGCCTTCAACTAATGTGGCTCATGCTAAGGAAGTAACCCACCATAGGTGGAAGTCAGTGCGTGAGAAATAGTTATTTTAAGAATATTTACATTAATAGTTTGTAAAGCGGTTAAAAGATTAATAAAGCGTCTGGTGTCTGCTTAAGGTTGGGTCTAGGTGTTAAATGGTTCACGTTAGGGTTTGGTTGGGGGTAGTTTTCATTAGTAAATGGCTCTTTTTTTTTGCTTATTGTGGATAAGTTTTGGGCTGTTGCACCTCTGGGCCACAGCACTAAAGCACCACAGTCACTTCAGTTTCTGTTCATTTCTGTACAAGTACAAATGATTTACAAAGTCAGAGCCAAACATGTGGCATGTGTTAGCCAAAGGTCTGCCCTGTTCACATCACAGACACAAATACTAATGTGCACAAGCAGCATTTTAATGGTTTGTTTGTGTCGGTCGGATGTGTCGAGTCCAAATCAGACACCAGGGAACAGGACGAGGCTTCCTTTCTATGTTTAGCTTTGTATCATCAATAAATAATGCGGGCATTAGCTTTGAGACATTAACATGATTACTGTGAACTAAACAAGATCAGAGTGAAGAGAGGACAGAATTAGAGCTGCTGCGCTGCATTTACATTTTACTGACAAACAAACGCCGCATTTGTGGGACTAAACATGCAATGATCGCACTTTCACGCTTAAAATTTACATTATTTTGACAAATCCTGGTAAAGTCACATAATAAATAGTCTGGCAGGTTTGTAGAAGATCAATTTTAGTTATTACTTTATGCAAAAGTGGAGATTTGTGACATTAATATGGACCTTCTCTCCTAATCTGCAGCCCTTAATATCAGCAAAACAACACATTCAAGCCTAAACCTGGTGGGTTCTGCATAATTCACCCTGTATTTGAGCTCAACGAGTCGCTTCGTAATGAATAAATGATTTATTTTAACATTCTGGATGTGATGCCGAAGGTCAGACATGAGGATCAGAGCAGACAAGTTGTCCTGTCGTATCAGAGTAAAAACTGTTGATGGCAGCGTCTAAACCACGTTTAAAGGCCGTCTGGGGGAAACCGATGCAACTAATGGAGATTTTTCAGCATCTGTAGTCAACCTGCAATTAGTAGTTGATCAGAAAACAAGAGAAATCAGCAGCAGTTTGACAGGAACAGGTCCAGACGGGAAGAGTTTGGACACTGAGGTCCATGTCTGCTTCAATTGAAACACAGGAGGAAACGGGTTGGTTTTCCTGTTTCCAACCCACAATCATGTTCTTTTGATTTTATTCAGGGTATTTTTTTAGTGTATGTATTAGAACAGAGCTCATATAGCATCAACCAAGCACTTATTCTGACTCAAACTGTGACTTTTCACTGAATCTACACTGATTTTGTGTCTGAAACTACGTTATTATTGTAGTTTATTTGACTGAAAATCAGACTTTGGGTCCGTTCTGCTTAAAACCTCCATAAGAATCATATCAAAGAAAACAGCAACAAGACCCAGTAATGTGTTAAGATCAGGTTTAGATCAGGTTTGCATCAGGTTTAGATCTGGTTTAGAACAGGTTCATATCAGGTTCACATCAGGTCACAAAGACTCTTATGAAAGATGGGTTTGTACTAAATCTGGACTTCATAGACCTGCTCCCTCCACAAATGTCTACGAACTCCAGATTTCGTACAAACTCAATGTTCATTAGAGTCTTTGTGAGTGAGGCATTAGCGATCTGTCCTAATAAATTACAGCATCAAGTCTCAGAAAATTCAAAAGTAGGTGTTTTTTGGTCGGTTTTTCCATTTCTGTCGGTAATAATTTGACTTTTTGCTGTTAGAGAAAATGAAAATCAATCTGTTTTTTAAATTTCCTCTGTTTAGACACTGAAAAAGAACAACTCCTTGAAATTCAATTTTAATTCTTGCATTTTAAAACTAAATCAATGAACCACTAGTTTTTGTTTTGTTTCTAAAAAAGAAATCCAATTACCAACAGATCCACGGAGCACTATGCGTCTGAAAACCTTAAGTCAGACTCAGACTTCATATTTGGAGTTGATTTTCCACAGCCCCAGAGGTCACACATGTAATAATAACCACTATTTGCCTGCGGTGCTCTGAGTTTGTATAAACCAGTGTCCATGTGCTTTCCATTTTTAATGTGGGACTGCCAATCCAAAGGTGTGAGGAGCAGCAGCTGTGGATTTATCAACCCCACCCTCCCTAAAAACCTCACAAATGTTCAATATCCTCTAACTGAATATTCTCTGTGTGCACAAAGTGGCTTTATTTAGTGTTTATTTAGATTAAAATGACACTGGTCGGATGTGAACAAATCCAAAAGTTTAGTTTGTGATTAAAAAATAAAATGGAAAAGTTGTAGAACTAACTCAGTTCAGGTTCTGGATCATTTATTTTTCACTACATTTAATATTTAATCATCAAAACACTGAGTCAGGAAATAATCAGCAGAAAAGACCTGTTCCGATGTCGATAAGCTGCACTATTCTGTGGCAACTTCCAAATTAATTATAAGGAGTTTATTATCATTTATTACAATATTATCCTCTGCATTTTACAATCATGTATTTTCTATATTTAATTCACAGATCATGTTGATGTTCATTAAAATTAATAGATATTTTATAAAAAATAAGAAAAATGAAGAAAATGTCACTTTTTCAGCAAAAACTATCATTAACTGAACATAAAAACAAACATCTCCAGCCTGATTTTGTTCTTTTTTAAATTTATGTTGTTCATTTTAATGGTTACTTCATTAGTTTTTGTTCATTTTCTTGCCTACTTCAGGACTTTATCTTCCTTTTTTGTTCAGCTTCTGGTTTATTTGGTTCATGTTACTTATTTTGTTGATGTATTTTTCATTTTTGTTAATTTTACTGATCGCTTTGGCTGTTTTTGTTCATTTTATTTTATTGCTTATTTTACTCCTTTTTATTTCGTTCTAGTCAACTTTCTACTCATTCTTTCACATTATTTATTATTTGACAGGGTTTTTTTTTTGGTTTTTTAATTTGTTTTTGGTCATTTTAATTATTCCTTAAACCCAGTGTGTCCATCCACTGTCACTGATTTAACCACAGACTGGAATCTGTGTCATCCTCCTCTGTTCATGTGCAGATGGTTCATCTTCTGAGGATGTGCAGGGAGCGTCTAATGTCTTTAATGGTTCTTCTATAGCAGTGGTTGGCGGTTGGTGGGGACGTATGGCACATGTAGGTCAGTGCCGCTGCCTCTTTGTTCAGTTTCAAACTGGGTTTGTTCTCTGTGAAGTTCCTCAAATTAAAGCGGATCCATTCTGAACATGGTGAGCTTGTTTGATTTCACTGCTTAATGCTAGTGTAGATGGGTCTGGGCCCTGAAGGGTTTCTCTTCAGTCCACAATCATCTCCACTTAAAGCAGTTTGTCACAACAAACAGCATCAATCAGAGAAGATGGAGGTTGACGTCAGTTACAGACGCTCATCTGGACTTAAAGGCAGGACGGAGGTAACACGTGATCTGAGCGGAGGTGGGCCGGACCAGGAAAACCACACAGAATAATGTGGACCAACGTCTGTGGAGCTGCTGAATCAAACAGGGGTAATATTTCTAGAAAACATATTTTCCTGTTCTGACTGTAAATAATCTTTTCCATCTACTTTCATCACATGAGGAACAAACATCTACCGTTAAACTGGAGTCAAATATGGATGTTTAGGAACTATATGGACATAAATATGTGGACACATCACGTCTACAGCTGTCAGATGTCCTGTTCATGAGGATCAGATACACATCCATATTAATAATCCATAGAATATGTATCCCATAATGTTAAATTGTATTCTGACGCAAGTTCTTATTGTTTTGGATCCCAAACCCTGTTAGAAAACAAACACCTGGATCCAACGTGTCCACAGACTGATGTTCATATAGTGGATTAACAACTTCATTTTCATTGATTTGTCCATTTTTGTTAATTTTATTAATTATTTTGGTCTTTTTTTTTATTCATCTTATGCATTACTTTAGTCTTTTTTATTCATCTATTCTAGTTATTTTTATTCATTTTGTTGATTATTTTGTTTTTATTATTGATTATTTAAACATTTAAATGAGCCCTTCTGCACATATGTGGGCATGATCTGACAACATGAAAACGTATATGAATGGTCAGAACTGAAACAGGACAGTACCAGGGCTAACTCAACCCTCTTAGCATGACAGGATAATATTGTGACTCACTGACCCACTTGTTTGTATTTTAGGTTTGGATACTTCTCTGTCTGTGTCTGTTGATGTTCTTCTTTTGTCTTATTGTCTGTTTTAAAAAAAATGTCAAATATGTTAAAAATAAAGTATAAATCAATATGTAAATGTGTGAGTTTGGATCAAATGTTTTAAGTGTGTGTTTAATTTCTCTTTTTTTCTGCTTTAATTGATTACAAGCGTCACCTTTGCCCTTTGTTCTTCAGTGACATCCCCTTTAATTACGGTGCATGTGCTAGGTTTGTTTTGCTGGATGGTGTTGCTCTGGCTGTATAAATCAACCTTTGTGCATCGGCCTGAATCTGCTGCATATAAATGAATATGCAACAACCCCACTGGGTAAACAGAGGAATTTCTCTCCTTCTCTTTAACTCGAACTGCGTTGGAATCTCTAACCTTTGACCGACTGAATCAATTTAGTGCCTGAGTGGAAAAAACACACACATGCAGCTCATTTAAGGCCCATGGTTCCGCCTAAACTGGAGCCTGTGGTGTTTTCTGGAGGTGTGGGTGCCAAACCATGTGTCATCACAACATGACATTCACCACAGAGCCCGTCTGCTTACAGCCTTCACTCATGTTCGCTTCACTTTCCTTCTCTACGTTTCTCTTTTCTAATAATTTTATAGAAACATAGTATAATATGTAAATATGGGGTGTCAAACATACGGCCCGAGGGCCAAAACCAGCCCACCAAAGGTTCCGATCCGGGCTGCGGGATGAATTTAAAAGTGCAAAAATGAAACTGAACATATGAACAGTTAATGGTGTTGAACTAGTTTTAGTTCAGGTTCCACATTCAGACCAGTATGATCTCGAGTACAGTAATAGCAAAATAGCCTATAAATAATGACTCCACATGTTCTTCTTGGTTTAATGTGAAAAAAATAATTTTACACTATCAAAATACTTACATTAGCAAACTATCCTTTCATGATAAAATGTGAATAACCTGAAAAAACTGAATTTTCATAAGAAAAATAAGTTGAATTTTAATAATATTCTGCCTATTATGAACCCTGTAAAACCCAACCCATGAAAACTAGCCCCAAAATTAAAATTTTGGGGGGAATTTAAATGTTTATTAGCCCCTTTAACATAATCCAAACAAAAATGTTCACCTTGTCATTTTGTTTATGATATTTCTTCTGTATCACATTCGATACATTGGATGTTTTTGACAACTTTTTGTTCACAACAATATTAACTTCAGATTAAACAAATAAATTTACCAGTAACATTTGGAAAAAAAATATAGAACCATTATAGGGTTTGGTTTTTTTTTTGGGGGGGGGGGGGGGGGGGGGGTTTAAAAAAAATTTTTTCAGCCTTTTTTTTTTTTTTTTACTTCCCTTCAGTGGTACCACAATTTCAATATTTTTCAATATTTTTCCATTTTCAATCAAATAACAATATAAATGTTCATCACGTAACTTTTTGAAAATTACCAAAGACTCCTATAAAATGTATGATACGTTAGTGGCCATAATCAAAAGGGGGGAAAGCCCTGTAGTGGCATGATAATTCACCAGGGACCAGAAAAAACGTATAAGGTCAAATACAACAGGTTTTTAAGGAAAGTATTGATGTTGTTGATAAGATAAGGGTCTCAGAACCTGATGTAGCAAATATGATACAAATGGTTTAAAAGAGTTAGTTATTATTTTCTGTATTTCTACATCCACTGTGACCTGTACATTGTGTTAAGAATAAGCCGAGGCATAATACTGTACAAATGGTTCTTGTTTTAGTTCCAAATTCCAAACTTTTAACAATGTTCTGCCTGTTACCACATGTTTGTGTAACATTGTGTGTAAATGTACATGCATAAATTATAAGTCGAGGCATAATATTGTTACAATTGCACTTTTTTTTAGGTTATTCACATCTTTTTTTGTGAGAGGATGGATTGTAAATGGACATGTTTACATAATTTAAAATATTGCACTAAAACAAAGTGAAAAACTTGGGAGTTGTATTATTTATGGGTTATTATACTCGACTAAACTACTGGCCCGAATGTGAAGCTGGAACTAAAATGTGTTTGACAGCCCTGATATAACTGAACAGAACCACACTTAAAGTAGGGGTCAAATACATATTAGTTCAGGTTCCACATTCAGCCCAGTTTGATCTGCAGTAGATCGACCAATAAAATAATGACACATTTACCTATAAATAATGACTACTCCAAATGTTTCTATTTTCATTTAGTACTAAGAAACCAACATTAGATGATGAAAATACTTACATTTTACAAAAAAGTTGTGAATAATCTGAAAAAACCTGACATTTCATTAGAAAAATTAGTGCAACTTGAATAATATTCTGCCTCACCTTATTATTTATACATGTACATTTAGACACAATGTTACCCAAACATTGGTAACCGGCAGAAAATTATTAAAATGTTGGAGCTTGGAACAGAAATGAGAACAATTTCTACAATATTATATGACAATCCCAACAGATCCCAGTAGATGTATAAATGCACCAAACCTTTACAGACAGAATATTGGTACAGTTACACATTTCAGGTTATTCACATTTGTTTTTATTTATGTATTAATTGCATTTTACTGTGAAAGGATAGTTTGGTTACTTTTTTGAACATTTTTTTCAAGAAGAAAATCTGTATTTTTGTCATTATTTATGGTTATTCTCTTATTACTCTACTGGATCCCGTTGATCTGTATGTGGAAACTGAACTCAAATGACGTTGACTGTTAACGTCTTTTTCCATTTTCCATTTTCATCCCGTGGGCTGGACTGGACCATTTGACGGCTGGATTTGGCCCGTGGGCCACATGTTTGACTTAACGGCTGTTTCCCAGTGTATTTTAGGTCTTAAAACCCACTTTACTTTATGAAGTAAACAGAAGTAGGTGTTTTCTTTGCTCTTGGGGTTTGACATTTCTCATCTGACCCATATGTAAATGCATTAGAAGCCTTACACATTCAGCAGGATGGTTTTCACCCATAATGCACTGGTCCAGCTCCAGTTAGCACCAGCGCACTGACCTATATGTACTATAAGCGTGTTCATGGTGCACTGACCTGTGTCCAAACTCACTATTATCAGCATATACAGTAGGAATCCAGGGCATTAGACGCAGCAGTGACAGCAGAACTCTGAACTCCATGAGTAAAAAAAAACAAAGCAAATGTCTGATAAACTCACTGCACGATGTGACAAACGGAACAGAAACTAACACATGTAACAGATTTAAAATATGGATATTTATATAGATATTTAATATTTCTAGTTTTACAGAAGATAAAAGCATATGAAGTTTCCTGCAAAGCTTCATCTGCTCTGAGATTGAACACTGGAAAAAATCTAAATCTAACCAAGTGTATTTGTGTCATTTCTAGTCCAAATATCTGATCACACTTAAAATCAGACAGAATCACCTACAGGGGAACTTTACAGTCAGATAGAACAGAATAGATCTGGAAAATCTGATTTACACTAATTTAACCAAGATCATTTACACTTGTTCCATTGGCAGATTTTTAGCTTGAATACAGCAAAAAAAAAATGTCGAATTAAGAAAAAAATTCTAGAATGAAGCAAAAAAAATTTTGACTAAGCAAAAAAAAAATCACGAATTAAGAAAAAAAAATCAAGAATTAAGCAAAAAGAAAAAGATTGAGTTAAGCAAAAAAAAAAAAAAAACTCTTGAATTAAGCAAAAAAAAATATTGAAGTAAAAAAAAAAAAACTCTTGAATTAAGCAAAAAAACCAAAAAAAACACAATATGCCAATGGAACATATGAAAATGGTCTTGGTCAGATTAGTGTAAATCAGATTTTCCAGATCTATTGTCAATAAATCAGTCCTTCTATCTGACTGAAGTTCCTCTGTAGGTGACTCTGTCTGATTTTAAGTGTGATTAGATACTGGAACTAAAAAATGACATAAATACACTTGGTCAGAGTTAGATTTTTTCCAGTGTAGGACCAGATTCGGAGAAGAACCCATGTGCATGTGTCAAAACTGACAATAAAACTGACCG
>JAQQZY010000027.1:912438-922508 GCA_030068375.1 Ostorhinchus rueppellii | reverse complement strand
TATCTGATGACCATGAAAAGATGAAGAACTGTATTTGACACCAGTTATTGACATGGATTGATAGGATTAGTGGATCAACAGGTATTAAACACTTTAGATCAGTAGATGGTTTAGGTTAAAGGTGGACGTTTGGGTCTTTAAGGGTTAACCAGGTGAAATTCTCATTGAGGTTAATAGCTTCTTGTCCAAGAACAGTTTAGACAATGTTACCAATAATAAAGACAGAAGGAACAACTTTCATACACTACAAATGAATAAATACAACTTCCATGCACATATATGCATGTTTCCTCTATATTGTACCTTAAACAAACCATTTTATATCATTTAATCCGATCCTGATATCCCTATTAAAATCACCAGCCCGGGTCTGGATGAGCCTACATGTGTATTAAAGCAGAGTAAATAGGGCAGCAGGTCACCCCCCCACCACCACCACCAACGTTAAAGCTCTAAGACACCACACACAACAAACCCAACATTCAGCATCGGCTCAAAGCAACAAACGCTGCTCTCATTTCCCTTTTCTTCTGTTTCCGAAGCTTTGATCAGTGACAGCGCAGAGCTTTAAGGAAGCATTTGAAAACACAGAACAAAACCCACAAAGTCGAAACATCCAAGGCAAGAAAACGGAGCTTCTCATTTCACAGAAAAGACTACGAAAAAAAACCAACACACCAGAGGAGCAGAGTTGACTGGTCTTTACTTGAAAACCCTGAAAACGTTTAAAAGACAATTAAACCTTTTGGATAATCAATAATTCATCTAAAATGTCACAAAAAAACCTTATTAATCCAATGTCATGGCTTGTTTGGTTCAAACACTAGCAAAATCACCATTTTATTTATTCATTTATTTATTACCTCCGCCAAGGAGGTTATGTTTTTGCTGGCGTTTCTCTGTTTGTCTGTTTGTCTTTAAAATAACTTGAAAAGTTCAAAATGGATTTGGATGACATTTTCAGGAATTGTTAGAAATGGGACAAGGAACAACTGATTCAATTTTGGTGGTGATCTGGATCACCATCTGGATCCAGGAATTTTTTAAACATTTCTTTATCATTGGGAGATACGGCATGCGGGCACTGATCTGCCTATGAGGTCATTCAGCACCATCTAGTCGAGGACAGTACAAACACTACCTTGGCGGAGGTCTGCACTCTGAGTGCTTTTCTAGTTCATTTATTCACTCAAAATAGGGACATTTCCAGTAAAATCCTAACTTTATTGTCAGTGTATCATGTGTAATCCATGTCATTGCATACTTACCTCTCCTAAACGGCAGTTTATTCTTGGAGGAACTACCTTAATATTGTGTAAATAAATACAAAAGAATTGCAATTTCTTGTTTGCTGATTATAAAAGAACTTAATATTGCAATAACAGAAGATGGACTGAGTTCACACCCATGATTTATCATTAAAGGGACTTAAGAAGGGACAAACATGTCCACAACAGTGGTACATTTTAACCCAAAACATCTCATAGATGAATTTATTTCATTTCTGCTTTAATTGGATTATTTCAGATGCTTTAAATTTAAATGAAATGCTGCTGGCCACGCACCTGTTCTGTCATTGCTATGGATGCCATCATGTTAAGGTGCCAGTTTGGTTTTATTTATGCAGAAACAAGGAAAATACTTTGGAAAATAGAACAAATTCGACACCCTCTCAAACAGCTCATGTCAACCAAAAATATTCTGTCACAAGCAGATTTTTTTTAAAGATGTAAATTTATGAAGATTGTCAGTCATTTTGACAGATTGAAATACTGAGGGTAATCTACCAAAGACAGGTTGACACAACACTGTGAACAGAACCTGTTGCAGGATCGCTGGTCTGTCTGTGTCAGAACAAGGCATTCAACAGTCCATAACAGCCTCCTACCTCTATATAAGCCTACAGCGCCACCATTCACAACTACACTGAATACAACAAAGTCCTGGACCAGGTCGGGTGACCAACGGGTAACCACAAAAGCATGCCGGGACAAGTTAAAAAAAAAAAAAGAATATTTGAGGGTATGGGCATGGGTAAAATTGAAGGAAATGTGGGTGGGTAGCAGGCAAGGAAGTGCAAAAATAAAACCAGACTGATGGATGGAACCGTGGCTGATCCACAGCCAGTTTGTTTTATTTTGAAGTGAGCTTCACATCCACCCACAGATGTCATTGAGCAGCACTGATGGTGTGTGTTTGAGCTCAAACTAAAGTCCTTAAAGTCAATTATTGTGTGGACAGTGTGTTTCATCGCAGGTCGGGTTGTAGGACTAATGTACCAGTGGGCTTGTAAAGTGGACCCATGCAGGACTCTGGAACACCAGTACTACTGTCACATGACCCCCGTTAGTTCACTTGTTGTACACCCCCTGTCTGGTTGGTGTCAGCATGCGTATTAATCAGTCATTGTCAAGTCTGGTCTGGTTGTTCAGCTAACTTTAGCCTAAATTAGATGCTGCTTTGCGAGCACTAAATGTTCAGACAGCCGAGTGTGCTTAGTTCTTTTCAAAAAGTCTAGTAAATGTGATGGCATTGATAAATGCAGTGAAAAAAGAGGGACTGCTGCGGTGGAGGATGAAAGACAAGTAATAGTGATATTATCAGCAGCAGGAACTACAGTTACTGCATCAGTCAGATGGTTTGGAACATTAAATACCACTAAATATGTCTCAGTAAAAATGATACTTGAAATGAGCAATAATGTGTGATGACGGAATTTATACGACCCGGTCCGCCAAAATGACAGACAATAAAAATGTCTAACGCAACCTCTGGTCTGAAATTAAAGCTTCAGTTTGAGTAACAAAAAACTCCTTCAGAACAATAAAATAAAAGTGATATATGGTTATAACACCAAAAATGCACAGAAAATCCTAATTATACATCCTCTGTGTAAATAATTAAGTGGTTAGACTTGTCCCAGTCACATTAAAGTCATACTTTCCATGCATCTGCTGTGTTCATAAGTAGAGTCCATACAGTCATCTGTCAGACGCTAATTTCCTTCAATTCACTAAAGTATTTTCCACGTGTTTCCACCAACAGCCTCCATTAAGTTCCAACAAACACCACACAAAGCTGATGAAGGAATAATGACTGCCACTTATCTTACACTGATGACACACGCTGTCAAATATTGATCAGACGTTTGTTCTTCTACCGGTTTCTTTGCCTCATGCTGGATTCTCTCCTCCACACTCACACCTCTTAGCTGAATCAAACCTCAACAGCAGCTCCAACATCATCTGAACCTCAACACATGCAAATATAATACATCCCATGTGTTTTCAACTTAACCTATTAAAGACCTAGCGCTACTTATGAGTCAGTTACCAAACTATTTTTGTCTATTATTATCTTTTGTGAATTCATGAAGTATGACAGTGTATTTAGGCCACATAAGAAAATTACAAACACTTGTCACTACGAGAATAAAGTTGTAATATTTTGAGACTAAATCTATGATGTTATGGGAATAAAGTTGTAATAAAAAAAGAGAGAATTTAACAAAAATGATGTACTTTTGTGAGATTAAAGTCATAATATTTAAAAAATAAATTCACAATAGTGCGATAAAAAGTCAGAATTTACAAATTGTCAGTTCGTGCTCCACAAAAGAGGCCATTTACTCTAAATCTGTTCAGTTCTGACAACGAAACAAACCTAAGTGTGTCTGAAATGTCTTCAAAGTCCTTTAACTAATGTTAATGTTGAAGGTGGGTGGGGCTGATAGGCTCAGTATTTGGTGGGCGGTGCTTAAAGGCTCAGTATTTGGCCTCTGTGCGTAAACCCCAAATGAAAGTAGAACCTCACAGAATGTTCTAGTTCTCCATTATCAGACCAGTGGGTACAACTTTATGCTGTAAATTATGATATTTTCCCACCTTTTTTTAAATTACAACATTATTTTTGTAATACTATGGCTGTATTCTCATAAAAGTATTTGACTTTTTCTTATAAAATGACAGGATTTATCTCAACATTTTATGACTTTATTCTCAGTGTGACAGTATTTTTATGAACTTATGTGGCCTTAATACGCCGTTGCAATGAAATGATTTATCACCATTTATTGTAATGTTATTCTCCGTCTTTTGCTTTTTTGTGTGAAAATCTGATATTTCCCTGTATTTCATTTATATATACAAACATGTTTCCTGTCTGCAGTTGAGTCCACTATTTGAGGTTCAACGGAATCTAAAACCTTTTTCTATTTTTCTAAATGTACTGTAGAAGAACATAGATTGTGTATCAGTCACATGTTAAATACTAACATGTGTTTTTAGTTGCAGTACTTATATTTTATTGAAACTTTGAGTAATTGTAAAGTAATTTTAGAAGGCAGTATCATATTTTTTTAATCACTCCAGTATTTGTAATATTTACATTCTAAATGTAAAGTGTCATGAAATAACTTGTCATGATTAGACACTACATGAATGAAATTAGATGGATTAATTGAATAGGAAAGCCACTCTTGACTGTATAGTTTAACCCTATTCTTCTGATAATACCAACGTTCTTGTACATGTATTTCTACTGTGTGAATGAGTCAGGTCTATAGTTCCTTCTGTCTCTGCTGCATTTTTTCTCATTGTAAAGACAGAAATGACTTTTTACAATCACACTGGTGAATTCCACACCACAGACTGAACAAATTGCCTATTTATGTGTGATCGTTGATCTGGAAACAGTTTGAGCTCCACAGTCACATAATGAAGGTTTTCTTCGATGAATTTTTACAGACTCTAAATCCTTCTTCCACTACTCCTTATGAAGCTTTTGTTTTTCTGATTTCACAGTGGAGAACATGGAGTTTGGGGGGATTTCTTTTACATTTATTGAATATCTTTACTGTACTTTTCCTGAAGTAAAGAAGGTAAATACTTCTGACACATCTGTATTTTTATCTTTTATTAAATAATCATTGTCTGGATCTAACAATGAGAGTTTCACATCCATTTCTCATTCAAAATGCACAAAAAAGACTTCAGACCAGTCACCTAAAACTATTTCATTTATTTCATTTTATTAATTTCTTCACTTTTCTCTGTTTTGATATAATAACTTTATACTTAATCTATGCTTACTCTGAGCATTTATGAAAATCTATTATAATCAGTGAATTACATACAGGAAAACACCTGATTTTCACAGAAAAATACAAAAATCTGAGGATAATGTAGGGTGACGATGAGCTACAGAAACCCTAAAAAAAGAGTTGAATATTAGTTAATTTTTTTAAACAAAAATGATTAAACTAGCACAATAAAAGTTTGCTTCAGAGGGCACTGATAATCCTATTTGTTCTTAAAATTAATTTTGTTTTGTGCAAAAAAAATTAAACAAAATGCAATCATCCTCTCCATATTTTATCCCCCCTCCTTATTTCAGATATGGTTTGGTCCAGAGCTCCCAGCTAATGCTATTTGATTAATGAATTAATATATATCCAGCAAAAAAGTAAAACTATATTTTATTTACATATCAATGAAAAAAATCTAATAAGGTTATCATAAGAAATGTTTAAAATGTAACATATGTTTGTACCTTTCTCATCAGTCTGACACAAAATCAGAAAATCTTTTATAAGCAGATTATTGATCCATTCATGTCCATTCATAGTTATATCTTTAGGGTTTGTATTGTTTGTGACAAAATCATTCTTTTCATCAAATCCCCTGGTTCTGGATCTAAAATTGAGTGTTTTTTCCAGGAGGTTTCATGGCATGTTTTCACATCTTGCTCCACAAAAACAGATTTTAAACCAAATCACCTGATGCTCAAACCCAGCACTGAAATGCAGCACACATGCCCCACACCACCAGCCACCCCAACTCAGACCTCCACAGGCCTCCTCAGGGGAATCAGTTCTGACCACACTCACTCCACGATGTCTTACCTGTGACAGTGACCTGCATGGGGGCCACCAACGCCCGATTGTTATCCAGTTTTCGGCTCAGGCGGATCTCCCCACTGGTGTGGTTGAGCAGCAGCAGGTGCAGCTCATTGCCCCTGTCGATGGTGTAGTACAGCCGGTCTGAGACGTCCGGGTCATGGGCCGGTACTTTCCCAATCACACCACTCGGGAAACTGTTGGAGCGGTTTGACACGAAGTTGTTGAAAATGATCTGGAAGTCTTGCAGAGTGGGCCGGTTGTCGTTCTGGTCAACCAGCCGGATTCGGACCGTGGCCCGGCTCACCAGAGGAGCTGATGTGGCCTGGACCACGATGACGTACTCGTTCCGGGCCTCGTAGTCCAGATCGATGAGGGAAGTGAGCTCTCCAGAGAAGATGTCCATCTGGAATATTTCAGGGATGTTTCCCTCCACGATTTGGTACATGATCTGAGCATTTGCGCCTTCATCAGGGTCTGTCGCCGTGATTTGGGCCACCACAGACCCCACGGCACTGTTTTCCTTCACGAGAACCTCAAAGTCATCAGCTGGGAAGACAGGAGCATTGTCATTGACGTCCAGGACTGTCACCTGGATGTGGACTGGGGTTCGCTGAGGAGGCACACCACGATCGACAGCGTAGGCAGTGAGTTCATAGAAGGGAACACTCTCTCGGTCTAAACGGCGAACAGTTCGCACGATGCCAGATGTAGGCTCAATTGTGAAATCTCCATCGCCATCCTCGCCGTTCTGGAATGTGTACTGGACTCGACCATTAGCATGAGCGTCGCGATCGGTGGCAGAGATCTGAAGGACACTCGTAAACGGAGGAGCATCTTCGCTCACTGTTCCCTGATATCTGGGGCTAACAAACTGAGGCGCGTTGTCATTGACATCATTGACGTTCACTTCAACATAGGTAGTGTCTGATTTCTGCGGTATGCCATTGTCTTTAGCGGTTATGGCCAAAGTGTAGGTCATCTGGTCCTCATAGTCCAGCTCGGCCTGGAGTGTTATTGCCCCTGTGGCAGGATCGATCCGAAACTGAGGGATGTTGTCTTCGAGGTAGTACGTAATTCGAGCGTTTTCACCGACGTCATCGTCTGTAGCGCTAATGACCACAACAGTGCTCCCAGGAGGGCGGTCCTCATTGACACTGATTGAATAGTGGGCACTCTGGAAAACAGGCCGGTGGGTGTTGGCATCCGTGATGTTTATGTGCACCTGGCAGGTGTCATGCAGCGTTCGGTCTGAGGCAGTGACAGTCAGGACATAACGGCGCTCCTGTTTGTAGTCCAACGGCAGGGCCAAGGACAAGAGTCCAGCGCTGCCCGCTGTGCTGATAGCAAAGCGGTTTCTGGTGTTTCCGCCTGTAATCTGATACGTCACCGCACTGTTCACGTCCCGGTCAACAGCAGTAACCGTGACCACACTGGTCCCCACCGCCGCATCCTCGTTCAGCCGGGCATAGTACTCCTTCTGGAGGAACTCGGGCCGGTTGTCGTTAACGTCCATCACTGTGATGGTGACACTGGCTGTGGCAGAAAGAGGAGGCATCCCATAATCCCTGGCCTCCACGCCAAAGAAATAATGTTCTACAGCTTCACGGTCAAGGCTGGATTTGACAGTGACCCAGCCCGTCGCAGAGTTTATGACGAAGGGCGTGTCCGAGCTGGTGCCTGTTAACCTGTATTCCATGCGGGCATTGTCTCCGGAATCAGTGTCAATGGCCTGGATGTGGAGGATTGAACTGCTGATGGGAGCGCTCTCCAGCACTGAGGCCTGGAATGGCGTGGACACGAATATCGGTGGGTTGTCGTTAACGTCTGTCACCTGTATGCTGACGATTCCCGTGTTGTTTGACAGAGGCGGGCGGCCATTGTCCTGCGCCCGGACACGAAGTGCGTACTCCCGTTCCGATTCGTAGTCCAAGGGAGCCACGACCTGGATCTCACCAGTGATACTGTCAATGAAGAACTGTCCACGGCTGTTCCCACTGATGATGTTGTAGTGGACAGCGGCATTGTTGTCCTTGTCTCGATCGGTGGCACTAACTCGGAGGATCTTAGAATGAGGCCGGACATCCTCCTTCACTGCCACCACGTAGCGCTTTTCGCTGAACTGTGGCACGTTGTCATTTTCATCCAGGACGGTGATGTGGACCTTCACGGTGGCCGAGCGAGGACTAGGTTCCTTCCCCTGGTCAGTGGCTTCAACCTGTAAGAGAGACCAATACCAAAACATAATGAAACTCACACTTTAAATGGACAGTATTTCAAAATATAAGCCACAGAATCTTTATATAAAGACAAGGTTCCTCTGCAGTTGATACGATAACAGGATCTAAAACCTATGTCTGAATGTGTTGAAGATGCATACATCTAATAATCAAAAATCAAACCAAACTGAAATACAACATAGCAGATTGTGTTTCAGTCACATGTTAAATATGGAAACTACAAAATGTGTGGCCTTCAAATGAAGCCAATTAACATGAGTTTTTCTCTACATTTTCCATTTCCAAGGGGGGTATCACTGTTTATTACTATCTATATTATTTATATCGATTACTGATGAAATGAAGAAAGAAATCAACAAGTAAATGGAAGGAAATGATTCCTAATGAATTTTTCCCTTCATTTAGCCTTGCTTTTGTGATTTCATCGTTATATATTATAATATTATCCTCTGTATTTTACATTTTTTAAAAGGAAAATCAGTGAATTTCTTCTGCTAAATTTAGGGTTAGGGTTAGATGTAGTCAACAAATATCATTCTCTTCTCCGTGCTATAGGCTACAGTTGTAACATAATCACTTGATCAAAAACAGACGATCCCATTTAATCACAATCTCCACATCATTTTCTTTGTGTGGAGCTTTTTCAATGAGCTTGTTTCAACACCTTCTTTTTCCGTGAGTCAACTAAAGACCTATTTTGTAATGACTTCCGAATGATTTTTTCTTCTTTTTGAATTTCTCTTTCTTAAGTGATTCACTACCATTTCTTGTAATATAATCTTCAGAATTTTAAATTTTTCCAGTGTAAATCCTGTAGTTTAATTTGCTGATCATCTATGCATTCCTGAAAGCTCAGAGTAAATTCAAAGGTTATTATATCAAAACAGAGAAAATAGTAGGTAAAGTGTCTTTTTCAGTCCAATCTGTTATTAACTCAGTGGTTCCAACCCTTTTTTACTCTTGAACCCATTTTAATATCACATATTTGTGTCGACCTCAGACATTCCAAACAGAGACACTTTTTTTGCTAAAATTAATGTGTGTCATGTAATAGTTTTCTAAACAATGTTATAATAAAAGTTAATTATAGAAGACATTTAGTCTATATAATGTATATTATTATGGATGGAGACAGAAAAAGCCAGGCTCAGATTACTGCACAGAGAGAGAATTAGATTTTCCTTGGTCAGGATATGTCCAGTCACTCCAGCTTGGATTTACAAGGATGACAATGAATACTGAATAAACAAGAAGTGAAACTGCGAATTATGAAAGAGCTGCAGCATCTGAAACCAACCACAGTGAACATTTGACGCATAAACAGTACTACAGTGCTTCAGTTTCAGCGTCATAGTTTGTCTTTTATGTTTGGGATAGTCTCTGTCAACTCAACATAGATTTTTTATTAGTAAGTTGTTTTTTGTTTTGTTTTTTAATCAAATACCAGAAATTTAAGGCAACCTCATTTGAAATCCAGGTGACCCAACATGGACTCCCAACCCTAAGGTTGAAAAACCTTGCATTAACTCAACATAAACCCAGTGTGTCCACCCACTGTCATTGATCCAACTCCATGGGTTTTACTGGTGAATTAACGTTTCAAGTTTTTATTCATTTTTATGGATTAATTGGATTAGTGGATCAACAGGTATTAAACGGTTTAGATCAGAAGATGGATTAGGACTTTGAGTGTTAACATGCATATTGGACTTTCAGTTCTCATCCTAGAAAACACTGGCTATTAAGATGTTAATTCAATCCCTGAATTGATTTTTAAGCCTTTATCAGTGATGAGTCAAGCCTGAGCTGAACCAGTTCATCGTCTTTGAAGACAAGGCACTTCTCAGCACATGTTGCGGAACTAGGGATGGGAATTGATAAGAATTTAACGATTCCGATTCCATTATCGATTCTGCTTATCGATCCGATTCCTT
>JAQQZY010000027.1:892744-902991 GCA_030068375.1 Ostorhinchus rueppellii | reverse complement strand
TCTGTCTGTCTGTCTGTCTGTCTGTCTGTCTGTCTGTCTGTCTGTCTGTCTGTCTGTCTGTCTGTCTGTCTGTCTATACATATAAAGTTAGTAATATTTGTCATGAGAACTCTGTACCATTGAATGACGGAAAACAGTGCTGTAAAGGTTATGGCATTTGAATCAAAAACAGTTTTTTGGAGTTAATAACAGCTGTTAGTTACAGATTCACAGGTAGATTTTTAACATTATGTGCTTGTACATTTGTACATGATTGGTGATAAATTTTGTGCTTTTCAGAACATGTTTTCTGTTTTATATACCTTACATAAACTTAAAAACATTCTTTTTTTTTTATTCTTAAATTTGGTGATTTATTTGGGGTGGGTCATTTTTCTGTAAGGGGGGTGTCAAAATTCTATCATAGAAAACTTCCATGGGGGTTACTTTTCCATGGTGGTCACTTTTCTACCTGGCACCGGCTCCGCTCTCGTGGTCATGATGTCATCAGCTGAGTCACACACACACATAACACACACATATATCACATCCTTTCTGAATAAGTGGGAGCATCCCCACATTCCTATCAGGGTTTCCACATGCGCTGAGAACCTCATCAGCAGGGTTCTGTCAAATGTAACACCGGATTAGGGCGGCGTGTTTCACCACTGAAAGCACATATGCACAATCCAGCAATCATCCCAATTTAACACTTATTTGTGCATGGCTGAATGTGCAGATCCATTTCCTGATATTTGTTGGGGGGAAAAAAAATATCACATTATGCAAATGTCTAAGCTCCAAATGTCCTGTAGCACCGACCGACTCCAACCCTCCCATTCAGAGCGGATTTCCTCCGCCGTCTGCCGGGCTGCATGGGCGGTGGCGCTTTCCTAATGATACGGCTGGAGCTGGATGTGATTTGTCCCGGTGGCTGATGGGAGGGCATCCACATCCTCCTGTTCTACCACCATGTGGGTCTGTGTTCCACTTATGAGGGTCAATGGAAAAGACACTAGTGATCTGGGTACTGGAGGGTTAAGTCCACAACCAGAAAGTCAACAAAGCCTCATGTTGTGTGAATATAACTTATGCATAAAATGTACCAAATAGAAAAACAACAATTACACCAAAGTCTTGTGTTTTTGATGAAAATTTTTTTGTTCTAGCAAGAGGTAGTTTTCGGGCGTGGCCAAATTGGTCTATGACACCAAACTGTACTGGAAAGACCTTTGAGTCCAACTAGAGTCACATGACGAAAACAAACGAATGTTGATGGATGTTCCAACAAGAGAAGAAGAGTATAAAGCAAACGCGTGGGCATGTGTGGACACACCAGGAAACCAAATCATTTTAGAATTTAGTAGGAGATTGAGGGGTAACAAGCATTCTAGATTCAAAACAACACAGAAATCAGTGTTTTTCAAGCCCTAGAGGGCGCTGTGACAGAAATATGACTAGATCTGTCAGTCAACCTGAGATTTATGCTACCATAAGAAAGAAACTAATCGTAGCATTTGTGATGTAATGGAAAAACTGACACTGCATACTTCTGTTTTTTCAACATTTATGAAATATCAGTAAAGTTTGTCCAAAGTATGTCCAGTGGAAAAGAGACTAATGTTTGAGAACTATGCCTCCTGTATCTAGAATAGAATAGAATAGAACATTTTTTTCTTGTCATTGTTCTACTCTATTCAATGGAACAATATGAATAAGATATCAGTTCTACAGAAATAGGAATAGTGCAAATATAAAATTACAAAAACTAAAAGTAAGATAAGAAAATTGAATATAAATTTTGCAATTTTACAAAGTAACATAAGAATAGAGCTAAGTAGAATTTTAAAGAAATTAAAATGTGAATATACATAAATTATAGTATTAACAGTTTGTGACTGTCTTTATATAAATAATAATAACAATAATAATAACAGTATGTATACCTATGATTAAGTCTATATAAAAATACTGCGTTTATAGTTTGATTAAAAACTATAAATAATAAATATTGCATTGTTATTGCAGAACAAAAGATTATTACACGACTTCTTGCATATAATTCACATTTATTCTGCTTATCTGTCATTTCTGTCAGTCTGCATCAGTTTTCTTTGACTTAAAAGAATCTAAAGTTTCGTATGATTCTTTTAAAGCCCAGGTTTTACATTTCATCTGTCTGAGAATGGATCATGTCACTGAACTTAAAACAATAAATTATGATTTTGCTTTGAATACTGAAAAAAAGTCAGTGTTTTAGTGTCTAGATTACTTTTTTCTCTGCATCTCATGTTAATATTGTGGTTGCTTTATGCTAATATTGTTTTCATTTATATTTAATTCACTGATCACGTACATGTGTCCCAAAATAATAATATAGTAAATTAACGCAAACAGAAAAATAGCAGAGGATCTGAAGGTCCAAATGAAAATAAAACCAGATAAATCCACCACGATACAAGTAGAGGCTTAACAGTTATTTTACAGCAATAGATACGTTCAGTGGTGGTTTTTGAGGGTGTTTGTATGAAACCTACAGCTGCACGTAGACTTGAAGTGGGCCCAGGGGTTCACGAGGTCGTCATGGTAACTTGATCTGCTGATGCTCAGAGACAGTGGTGGAATTTGGAGTTTCCATTTTCTGATTCATTTCATTGTAGAGACCAACCATTATAGGTATTATTCTGCAACATGAGGTTTGTTTCTTTTTAAGTTCTTATTTTTAACTCTCTTTTCACCTAATTTGTGTTAATTGTCTTCTATTTACCAAGTTCCAAAACTTATAAAAAAATGAATCAGTGGCACCCCATAATAACCTCTAGTCTCAGACAATTAGATTTTAGACAACCTGAACAGTATGAGATTAAATTTAGCTGTTATATCTTTAATTTTCTGCTCTTTTCTTTTACTTACCTTGCTTTTCTTTCTGCTTTTTATCTCAGTCCTGATTTTGTCTTTTCTTTATTCTCTACTCTGTTCCTGCTCTGTCCTCACTCCTGACTCCGCCCCTTTACCTTTGCCCTAATTTCTGATTCATTGCACCTGGTGAGCTCAGCTGATGCTCATCAGGTGCACAGTATTTAACTCTCTGTCTCCCTGTGAAAATCTGCCAGATAGTCCAGTGCCTTAGCCTTGTGTTGACCTGCTATCCCGTGTATCTTCTGTGTTCCTGTTTCCTGCTTGTGTTTGACCTGATCTGCCTTGACCCTGCCTGCTAGCCTCCGACCCTGAACCCTGAACGTCTGACCAATTCTCCAGCCATCATCCTCCGTGCACTGACCACCTTCGTCCGACCCATGAGTAGAGTTCCAGTCCTGTGTACCGACTTCTGTTCCGTCCCTCAACCCAGTCCTCGTCTCAGCCCCATGAGTACCGACCACGGACCGACCCCAACCAAGCCCCAGCCTAGCCCCCTGGTTTTGGACGCCCTGGAAGTCTTGTTTATTGGACTTTGTATATTCAGTGTAGTGCTTGGTGTTTCTTGTGATTTCCCCGAGGAAGTCAATAAATCTGTTGGAACTGTTTATATTGAGTGTTTCCTGCGATTGGATTCAGACCCGGTACATAACATTAGCATCATTTTTTTTTTAACCCATTTTTGAACAAAAGAGTAATTATGGACTGAACCAGTCATGTGACTTCCTAACACCAAACAGGAAGGAAGTCCCATCAGCTGATTCTTTCACTAATTATATTTTATTGCTCCTGAAAACTGTAAAATAAGCTCAGAGACTCAGTTGCAGAGAATCTAAGCTTTATAACAAGACAAAACTTGAATTGTAGAAACGGACAAAATGGTGGCTAGACCAGCGGCAGTCTGATGGGAATGGAGACATTAAAGCCAGGTTTGACTTCTTATAAACCATCCAGATTGAAAGTTTGACAATTTAGTCATTTGTATTTGTTCATTAGATAACAAATACAAAATACTGGTTTGAAACATGTGGTCTCAGTGGGACAGGTTTTCTAAAAATGTCCTCTGTCTCATGCCTTTTCATCTCATGCAGATCTTACTTAAAAGATTAATGCTCGTTTTTAATTTGTTTTATGTTGTGTACTTTGAAGACGTTTATCATACTGGTTTAGTTGTTTCTGCTTCTTTAAACTTGTCTTTCTTTTTTCTATATTTTTGTACTAAAAAATGTGTCATGCTCATTCCATATGCAATACTGGCTGCATTTCTCTACTTTCAATTTCACGTCATTGTCTTTGAACAAGGATCTGAACTATGAAACACTACCTTTTCAGTTGTCCAATTCATCTTCAGAGCAGATTAAAAACAATCCTTAAATTCACTCCCTTTAATAAACCAATTCTTTCCTTAAGTTCTACTCATACTAGTTGGATCCACTCAGTGTTTTCTGTATCATGGGGCTGATAATCCTCATGTTTTGTGCATGGATTTATTATAAATGCACAGGGCGTCTGTACTGACAGATGGTTGACTGCAGAATGTATTGTCATCACGTATCCTGCTCAACACTATTTCATTATGTCTAAAACTACTGACACATTCTTGTACATTAGGAATATTACACTCATTTAACATCTGCAGTCAAATCTATTCTATTCCATAAACCTATGGAAGATTTTGAGGGTTGAATCTCCTGCACGTTCCCTTTAAATCATATTTTGTATTTATGTCTATTTTTTTTATTTGCGTAAATAAATAAAATTTCTCAATGTTTGTGAATTCTGTGCTCACTTCGCTGCCATATTGGTCCATGTCTGTAAGATCCGATTTTCATTTCATTTTGTGATATTATTGTCTGTTCTTTGACCTTCCATGAAGCTCCTAGAACTGATTCTGTATGAAATGTGTTGAATAAATAACCATAGTCTCCTTAACTAATTTATTGATAAATAAACTTGCAGTCAAATTAGTGTAGCATCAGTAGTTGATGTATTTTTGGTAGTGTGTTTGTTTGACTACTCATTTGGAGGTAGAATGTAATGAGGTATTTCATTGAATTGAATTTAATTTTAGTTCATTTTCTAAATTTTATTTTTATATAAGATTTATATTTTCTTCCTGTTTTTTGTTTTTACCTAACTTTCGATTATTGAACTGCATTTGATATAACTTGTGATATAATCAAATTTTTTGCATGAAAATGGTGGGACTCCAGTTTCCTATTCTTTTTTTTTTTTTTAATTATGACTCATTTATTTATTTTTATCATTTATGGATACATTTCCCTGATAGAAGGGTCTTAGTGAGTTTATTTCTACCTGTTGGACAGTCACGGACGCTCAGGTAAACCCAGCTACTTGTGCCAGGGTTACTATGGTAACGCAGTGGGAATCATGGGTGACGGAGGTAGGGTAACTCCGCAGCCAATCAAAACGCAGATAAGGTGTCACGTGATCGCGTGATTCTCTCCACGGCGCTAAATTGTTTTTTGTTTTTGTTTTTGTTTTTTTTAACAGTGGCTTTTCATCCAAATAAACTTCATAAATCGTTATCAGATGCTCCAGGAGGAAAGTGTAGGTTCATAGTTTAACCATACCATAGTTTAACCAACAGCTGAAAACTGCGTCAGTTTGTTTATAGCGTTAGCTAAGTGCCTCGGCTATAGCTAGCTTAGTGTTAGCTTAGCCAACATGTAGGTTTGAACAGTTTACTAGTGCTTTTGTCCGTTTTCGTGGCTGATATTCTGACGTCTGCTGCCATATAACGTCAAGTTATTAAATGTCCTCCCTCCTGTACCCCAATCAGGGTGAAGATTAAAAAGATGAAAACAGTAGGAGTTAAAGTGGGAGACAGATGTGGATGAACCTGCTCCAGCTGTGAGTATCTACTGACAGCAGGGGTTTATGTGTGTCATAGATGTGGAAAGGAATGATCAGCTGAACTATCCAGTATCTGAGGGGCTGAGCTGTCAACATCAACAACTTAAGATGACACAGTCAGACATAGTTGATTTAAGTGAATGAATATTGGGTTTGCTGGTTCACAATTCTGCACTGTGATCAGTTTACACTTCTAACAACTGTCTTCTGTTGAACATAAGTTAGATTATGGACCAGAAAGTCAACATCAGTGACATACATTAAAGTTTCATCTATCTTCTCTCAAATAGGCTCATTTTTTAGCTTTAGAACCCTATTTTGTGGAATTGTTTACAAAATATCAGTGCCACTTGTAGAAAAAAGATATAATATAGTTCATGTTTATAATGATATAATGCTGTTCATTTTCAGTCCCTGTGTCACGCAGCAGTAATTTAAGTATTTTTACCCCCAAATGTTATTTGTGTCAGTTGTACCATGTGTCATGTGACAGTTCTGACTCAGACCTATTCATACATGTATTAAACATGCAGATCAGTTATTGAGTGTAAACATAGACACTATTGAACACATGGAACTGCTGGATCTGGACCTTTACTTTTTTGTGGAAGGTTAATGTAAAGGTTTTGCTGTTGTTATTTGACCTAAAACAATACTTTTACATACCCGTTGACCTATATTAATTATATAATTATATAATAATAATAATAATAATAATAATAATAATAATAATAATAATAATAATAGATTAACTGGCGGCTTGTCCAGGGTGTACCCCGCCTTCACCCTAGGTAGCTGGGATAGGCTCCATGCGACCCCCGTGACCCTAGTGAGGATAAAGTGGGCATAGAAGATGAATGAATGAATAATAATAATAATAATAATAACAAACGAACGAAAAACAATAGGGACTTTGCCCTCGGTCAAAGTCTTCTCACACACACTGTGTGTGTGAGAGCGACCTTCACCCTTGGGCTCGGCTCCGTCCCTAAAAATAAACCAAAGAAACATGAAATCTGTTTACTGATACTGCCAATGCACAAGTCAAATGTGAACTTCTATTTCATATGGCCTTAATATCAGGGAACAAACACTGTTTACTTATGCTTCAACTGATGTCAATTCTTTTTTAGTATAAAAAGGCTGTTTATTTTTTTCATCAGTAGTAGGTAAAGGTACAAACTGACAACAAACATTGAATGATTTTGTGATTTAATGCTTATACACTGGCTTTCTCAGTATTTAATCATACTCTCTGTAATCCAGATGAAGATGTTTTGAAATGATTACAAAGATGCAATTTTCGTGGAATATGAAAATACACTTGACTTAAAGGAAGTAAACCACTGAATCATTTGTAAGTGTTTTAACTATACTGAGTGTTTTCCCTGTGTTTTTGGAGGTTTCTTGGATGTTTTATGAGGGGCTTCTGTTGTGGTTCAGGAATTGTGGGATTTAGGAAAAAATTGAGTGTCATTTGACTAAAAACTGCAGTTATTTTCACTTAGTTTTAGAGTATTACAGAGAGTTTGATTGTGACAGGATTGGGAGTTTTAGGTTTTAGTAAAAAAAAAAAAAAAAAGCACCAATTAATGCATTTAGTCTATAGTTGTGATAACTATGTGTAACAAATTTAAAAATCTTGAACAGATTAACAATAATTGATGAAAAATTTGAAAACTGATGTCACTGTAGATAAATTCCGATCTAGAAAAAGTCGTTTTGTTGAATTTTCATGCTTCCCAACTCGACTTCATGTTATTTCTCATAGATAATGTCCAAAGTGTAAGATTTATAATAGTAAGAACAGTCCTCAAATATAAATAAAATACATGTTATTGATAAAGAAAAACAGAATGTGTTTTATTATGGTACATAATGAATATAATCAGTGCTTTTTTTAAGTCTAGCTCTTATTTGAAGTTTATTTTTGTTTTTGACATGTGTATTATTGATTTGAAATGAACAACTTATTATTGATATTTTATTCATTTCATTTTTATTTTTATTTCATTTTTGTTTGCGCTCAGTCAGAGTTTAGTCTGACATGGGATTTGTTCAGTTACTTCTGGGATCTGATATGAGAGTTCAGGGTCAGTAGAAGGATGGGGTAAGGGGCCGGGGCTATTGAAGTCGAACTTCATCCCACTCCTTTTCAAATATGTTCAAATATAGTATCCACCAGTATATGACAGATCTTTTATCTAAACCTTATCTTTAATGCTAAAATAGAACTATTATTGCTATCCATACATTTTCCAGTTTAATGTTTTCCAAAAATGCAGAGGGAAATGCAGTAGCAAATAACATTTTTTTATGAAGTTGTACAATTCCAGTTATTATCTTGCATTTCTGTGCAAAACTACATAAAAACAAGAATGCAAACTGTTATCTGCACCAAAGGTGGACACACTAAATATGGACATTTTTAGTTATTATTTGTCAACAAGATCTATTTTGCTCTTCTAATTGGTCATTTTCTGTATGAATAACAATGAAATTAATCATTTGAAACAAGTTTTTGATAAACTATGAAGTTATTTGTGTTTTCTTGTTTTCATGACAGGTGGTCTAACACATTTGTTGAACATTGTATGTGTGTGTGTGTTTACAGTACTGTTTTCGTTTTCTTGTGGCCTCCTCATGGTAAAAGGGTAAATTTAATAGTATAGTCTCTCATATAATCTTATGTCACATTACCACTTAAACACCAGACTGAACCAGTCACAGATGTCAGAGCCAGTTTAGCGGAGGTGTAATCTAAATCTCCTCCCATTGTGGTCGGGATGACATGAATGTAAATGCTGTGAATGAAGGGTATGCAGCGGCTGTAGGAGCTGCACGCTGCTCCAAAACGCATGTCCTGCTTATCCAAATACGATTTAAAGCACAAAAGGAAAAAGCCCCTCTTCCCTCCCCTGGTGCTCCGCTTCCCTCCAGTCTTGTGCTCCATCACCAGGATTTGCTGCTGTTTCCGAACGCTCCCACTCTCACGCGCCTCAGTCAGTGTGATTACTGTCGAATGTAGGTTATTGTGGCGCTGGCTGCCGGCGTTAACAGGATTTGGAACGGGTGCATGTTGGGGGGAGCATGAGGACGTCTAGACAAGTTGTGACTAGGCAGCGTGTAAAACAGTGTGACAGGTATTACTCAGCTGCACTCGGTGACAGTTTACATGTAATGATGTTTTTTCTGATATGAGAGCAGGATTTTCCTCTTGCTGATCCTTCTGTTGCTTTTGGAAACTGTGGATTTGTCGCACACTTGTCACCAGAAAACCAATTACTGTTTCAAGTCCAGTGATTGAAAAGCAGTTCCATCCAGTTAACTGTTGTTCTCAGTTTACATGTTAGTGTCAGGAGTTTCCAAATCCCCCAGATATAAACTAGAACCATCAGTCGGTTGGGTGCATTCACCAGCCCATACTTTTAGGCACAAATCAGAGTTTTGGGTGTGCAAAAAAAAATCAGGGCACGCACCTGTTTTCCTGCATCCTGGCATCACATGCTCTGACTGTGTTGATGACTGATCAAACTAATGTTACTCAAGTCAACTTTATTTATAAAACACTTTAAAAACAACAGTCAGCCACATGAAATACATAAAAGTATACATAAAAACAATAATTACACATTAAAGCCAGTGTATGAGGCAGAAATGGAGGAACAGGCTGTGTAAATAAAAACAGGCTGTGTAAATAAAAACAGGCTGTGTAAATAAAAACAGAATGTGTAATATTCCGGTGGTGTGTGGTGGTCTGTATGTATAAATGTGTACAAATAGTTTAGAAATAAATAATAAAATAATAGGGACTTTAACACGTGCTTTAATATGTGTTTAACCTTTGTTTTGATATGTGTTAAACATGTGCTTTAACACCACTGACTTCCCAGTGTTCTACATCTGCACTAAACGCACACATTCAAACAGAGTTTCAGTGATGCTCCGTCTGCTGATGCGTTATCTGAAATTCCACATGTGATCAGGACGCACCGACACGTCTATGGATGCTACAGAGCAGGGGGTCTTACTCATTTTACTGTAGTTCAGGGGCCACCTTCAGCTCAGTTTGATTTCCAGTGGACCAAACTAGTAAAAGTAACAGCAGAATAACCTGTAAATAATGGCAACTCCAAGTGTTTTCTATATTTTATTGCAATAAAAAAACATTAAATTATAAAAATATTTACATTTACAAACTATCCAAACAAACAACAAAAAAATAACCTGAAAAAACAAATGTGTTTTTTTTTTTTTTTTAGAAAACTAAGAGCAATTTCAACAATATTATTCCTCAGCTGATCATTTATACACGTGCACACATCACACACAATATTACACAAACATTTGGCAACAGGCAGAATATTGTTAAAATATTTAAGTTTGGAATTTGGAACTTGGGCTAATCTAAATTGCCCATAGGTGTGAATGTGAGAGTGATTGTTTGTCTCTATATGTCAGCCCTGTGATGAACT
>JAQQZY010000027.1:824760-837496 GCA_030068375.1 Ostorhinchus rueppellii | reverse complement strand
TGCTGTATTGTTTTATGTAAAGCACTTTGAGCTGCTTTTTTTGTATGAAAAGTGCTCTATAAATAAAGTTTGATTGAGATGGCATGAACCCTTTCTGATTCAGTGTTTGGTTTGGTTCCGTATAATAGAACATCATCTGCACACAAGGATATTTGGAGAATGAATGGTCTCTGTTTAGGACTAATATGAGCCCAGATAAAGGACCACGATGCCTGGTTTCTCTGAAACATGGACTTCAGACGCTGAAGAATCCTCATCAGTCTGTGTTCTACTGGTTCTAGTCCTCAGACACTGTGAAAACAAGAACCCAAACACTGAGTCTGATTGAAACAGAAGAAAGTCACAATGTCATCAAGTACTTGACAGAATCAAGGACACTAGTCTTTTTTTCCATTGGACATGTGTCCTAGACTGTTTTTTCCATCGAAAAGATCCTGTGATTGGTGGTACCCCCCAGTGTTTCTGCTGGTAAGGTTTTGCCTCAGTGCAGCGCCGTGTCAAAATCCATGCTTCCACACCATAGATTTCATCCACAACAATCATTACTGTGGCATTGGCCTGATTCTACATATGAGTCATATATGATAGACCTGGACAAACGTCGTGCCCCTCAAAGGAAAGTTTAAGCAGATTCAGGAGGTAGGGAAACATGTGTTAAGTTTTACTTTCACTTCTGTGGTCTGTGCTGCGAGTTCCTCACAATGGCTATACACGGCACTGACCCCCCCCCCCCCCAAGTTATAAGTATTTATGAGGTTTGGGTTCGAATTATTTACTAAATGGAAGAAAAGAAGACAAACTAGGACCAGGAGGCCACGCCCACTGACATGAGAGCAGACTTCTACCTGGTCACTGTCCTAATCCTGTGTCCATCTGAAGACATTAGAGAACAGATTCAGTACATAAACTCCAAGCAAATTCAGAAACATCTGGAAACACCCCCATTTTATTTAACGTGGTAACCCAATCCACAGAAGAACAGGGAGTCCCAGGTAGTAGAAGTCCTAGGGAATGACAGTGGAGAAGGGTGTGATGAGGCTGCAGACACTGAACTGAATGTTCTGACAATATGACTGATGGACAAACCTGTGGAACATCTGGAACCTCTGCTCAAAGGCTCTGTTCAGGATGTGTCCGTAATCTTCAACCATGGACAATAACACAGCTCTGCTTCTCCTCCTCCTTATCCCTCTTCTTCTACTCCTTGTTCTTTTCCTTCTTCCCCTCCTCCTCCTCATCCTTTTCCCCTTTTCCTCCATTCTCCTTTTTCTTCTCTCCTCCTCTTCCTCAGATGGCGGTGAACCCATTGTGATGCAGCCGTCTTCTGCCACAGAGACCACTCAGCTGAAGGCCGACGCCCACCACAGCTACAGGACCGACGCTTATTAACCACACCCAGCACTGCATCACACCTTTTATTACACCCACCACTGGCCATGTGACATGTTCAGCCACAGCAGTAATGAACCCCCCAACCAGCAGAGACCTGGAGGAGGAGGAGCAGGAGGAGGAGGAAGAAGAAGAAGAGGAGCATGAGATCCTTGTGAATGTCGTTGAGTCATAAATGCACCACAGCCTCATGTTTTGTTCTGTCTGGAATGAGGTCAGCCCTGTGGTCTGTGTGTCCTATGGGGTGGGGTGGGGGGGGGGTGTCAAGGTCAAGGGGGTTCAGGGGTGAGGTTAGATATGACGTGTATATTTGGACACCGCTACTAAAGGCTCTGATCAACAGCTGATGGTACTAACTGTGTTCAGTTTGACAGAAAGTGGGTCTTTGGTGGGTTTAATGTAGATTTTTTGTGCGTTTAATGTGGATTTTAGGTGGGTTTAAGATGGATTTTAGGTGGATTTCAAGTGGGTGTTAGGTGAGTTTAAAGTGGCTTTTAGGTGGGTGTAAAGTGGGTTTTAGGTCCTTTGTCTGAAATGACCTGTGTTTTTTCCTCCTCCCTTTTTGGTTTGTTGGTGGGGGGGTGGCACAGCTTAATGCTCCCTGTAGGGGTGAGAAATAGTCAGACCTGCACAAAAACTCAAGAACGCAGCGCCTGAAGGACCCAGAACCTCCACCCTTTACCTTCAGCCACATTCATGTAATGGAACAGGATCCACTGAACCAATGCAGCCCAAACCTTCCCATCATGCCTCTGGGTCTAAACTGGTTCAAAAGGACCATCATCTGCCTCCTGTTTCTGTTCGATGCTCCTACGATGCGTTCAAACCCCTGGAAAGAACGCAGTCCAACTCCGACTCAGTGTGTTCATGTGTCTGCTGTAAATCTGCAGGTTTCACGGTGTTAAAAGTCTGTCTGGGCGGAGCAGGCTCTTCCTCCTCCTCCTCCTCCTCGTTCCTTCTTCTTCACTGTCTCGTGGATTTTCCTGATTCTCATTAAAGCTGTGATTGATCCGGTGTTCCATTCAACACAAACATCACACACTGATCATCTTTTGATTTGTTTTTTTGTTGTTTGGTTTTGGTTTTTTTTTTTTGTTTTTTTGGCTTATTTTTAGTTTTGTTTCGTGACGAAGTTAAAACGCTGTAAATGTGGTGTAAATGTTTAGATTTGACGTCACTTTCCTTTTTCTTCTGTAGGTTTTGTTCTTTTATTTATGTCGTGTCTGAAGGGAGGATGTTCACATCCAAAGTCTTACATATATAGACATTTTTTAAATTTTATCTTTTTTTTTTTTTGTAGATGATCCAATCGGTTCACAACAGTCGAACCTTTGTAGACAAAGGCGTTTTGTCGGTTAGCTGTTAGTTTCGTCGACGCCAGTAGAAAGTCCACGGTGGTCATTTGTATCGGTTCATATTTTTGTGAAAGGAAACACTTTGTTCATGATGTAATGCTACATATCAGGAGAAAGTGCAATAAGAGTTAACGAGAACGGCAGCTGAACCGCAGCGAAGCTGGTTTTCACGTCGAACAGGTGAAATATTGGGACATGAAGGTTTTCTCCACTTAAGATTATTTACTATTTAATTTATTATCGGGTATTTATATGTTATTAATGTTATTTTCCTCTCATTTACTTATGTCACAGTTTCTTCTTTGAAGATAAAGGTCATTTTGTCCAAATATGAAACAAACTGGACAAAATGATCTTTATCTTAAAATGTCGTTACTGGTTTATTATTTACCAAAGCTCATTTTAACTGTCAGGAGTTTCGTTTTCTTCAGATACAAATCTCTAAATGAAGCATTAATTTGATTTGGTTTCCTTTTGATTTCACATCATTTCATTCCACGCTCTGGTTTTAACAGGTCACCTTCTTTCATCGTCTGAGTCAAAGCTGATTTTAACTTTTTTTTTTTTTTTTTTTTTTAATTTGTCGAGAACAAATGTTTTTTTTTACAACAGCATATTAGGTCTGCATCAGAAAAATACAAACATTTGTCACTATTTTTTATGAGATTAAAGTCATTCTTAAATAAGTTCACAATAATGTGATTTTATAAAGTCATAATTTAGACATCGTCAGTTTTAAGCGTCTGTTCAGTTCTTACAACAAAACAAACCCAAACGTGTTCGAACTGTCGTTGAAGTTGTCCCACTAATGCGAATGTATTGGTGGGCGGGCTAGTAGGCTCAGTATTTGGTTGGGTGGGGCTAGTAGAATCAGTATTTGGTGGGCGGGGCTAATAGGCTCAGTATTTAAACCCTAAAAGACAGCAGAACCTCAGAATGTTCCAGTTCTACATGATCAGATCAGTGGGTACAACTGTATTTCGGAAATTATGATTCTTTGTATTCTCATACAATTACAGGTTTTATCTTGATATTTTACAACTTTATTCTCGTAGTAACGTGTGTTTGAATTTTTTCTGTATGTGGCCCTGATATGCTGTCGTGGGTTTTTTCTGGTATTCAGTGAATTATTTAATCTGCTCAGAAAAACAGACTCTTCTGTCACTGGTTTTAATTTCTTTTTGAGCAGATTTTATCTCATCGACATGTGTAATTAACATCTTTAACATGTGTAATTAACATATTTAGCATGTGTAATGAATCTTTCACGCGGGTCAGGCAAACTCATTTTCTTTCAGGTTCCACGTTCAGCCCAGTTGGATCAGAACCAGTCAAATAACAGAATAAACTATAAATATGAACAAATACACATTTTTCTCTTTGTTTTAATGTAAAAAAAAAAAAAAAAGACAAATGATGAAAATATTGACATTAAAGTAGCCAAACAAAAGGCTGTGAATAACAGTGGAAATGCTGGCGGTAAAAAAAAAGTGCAATTTTGACAATATTCTGCGTCTGTTGCTCATTTCGACCCGTTTACTACGGATCAGAAACAAAGACAAAATGTTTAAAAATGGGTGGAATATTGGTCCAGTTCCACTGAATGTTCTTAAATATTTCGCATATTTGATCAGGTTATCACTTCAGATCGACACCATTGATCGTTAATCTCAGTGTCATTTTGACATTTCATGGGAGGGATCGGACACACTGAGGCCGGTTTCGGTCCACGGGCCATATGTTGGACACCCATGCTCCAATCTGATCTCAATCGTATAAATGAACCTGTCGACGTCAAAACCAGCTTCATTAAACATCACAAACTCGATGGTGTTTAAATATCGTAAATGTTCGTTCTCGGTTTCTGTTCTCTGTGGGCTTTTTTCGTCTTTAATTTTCTGTTAACGTTCAGCATTTTTCCGTCGATCTGCATCTTCAAACAGACTTTTTGGTGGAATTTGGGATGTGTGCATTTGGCTTCATTTCAGGTTTTATCGTCTGTTTTACCTTCGACCCTGCACACGCTCCGTCTCGTCCTCTGGTGGCTTTTATTTTTAGGTTTTAACGCCACATCGCGTTTCTTTAATGTGAATTTTTTTTCCTCTTTCAACCAAACATGCGACTGTGTCAGTGACCGCAATACAACGCCTGAAGTAAGACATGGACTGGAGCGAACCCCTGTGAGTTAGCTTTAAAACAGAGTGGCTGTTTGTGTTACCATAGCAACCAGAGGAGGACAAACCTGAAGCATTACTTAATTTATTGGACTTTTCTGATCTTTTTAATATCGGACGCTTTAGGTCGTACATGGAGGACGATGTAGCGACATTAGACGTGGCGTAGACGTAGAGCTTCTTGTTTTAGCATGGACTGATGACGTCTGCGCCCCACAGACTTATGGGTAATGAAGTATCTGATGTACTGTTGTAAAATAAATGTTTCCGATGCTTCACTTGTGCATTTTCATCTGTTTTCCTTTGGTTCCACTGGGTTTGTTGGATTTGTACTGGAGCGCTGCACCTGCAGGGGGTGCTACGTGAACGGCAGCTGTTTTAACTGAAATGGGAATCGAGAACTGGTTCCCAATAGCTCGATTCCTTGGAATCCTTTGCCTGCCTGCTTAACGATTCTGCTTGTCGATTCCGCCTTGGTTGCGCATGCGCAATGACGTCATGTGTTTGCTGCATTGTTTTGGTCAGAACGTAGCCAGCATGGCGTTGAAACAGAAACAGTCTAAGCAGATGACACCAGGTCCACTTGGAACACTGTCAAAGCTTCCATTTCTTCTAAAGGGTGGAATTCCTCGAATATGTTCAAACATTTGTCCACGCAGCATGTGATTAATACGTTAGATTCACTATTTAGCAGCAGGACGCCATCCGGGGCTGGGTCCGGTTCGGGCAACCAACGTGTTATCTCCTCAAATACAAGTTTCCGAAGGCAGAGAAAAGGAAATGAGGTGCACAACAACGGGAGACGGGCTGGGTCGAACCGGTTCACGTCGTAGAAATGCGGCAATAGAGGAATTAGTAAAAGGTCCTTTGTTTCACTTTCATTGAATGCCCCCCCCCAAAAAAGTAAAAACCGCCCCGGCGTCATCTGTTCTTATTGTTTGTACATACTGTATGTTATATTTTTTCTGTAGTGATGGAAATATAAAAGCCCAGTAATGCAAATATACCTGTTTTCACTCTTTTATTCCCTCACCCAATGAGAATCTATAAGGAATCGGATCGATAAGCAGAATTGATAATGGAATTGGAATCGTTAAATTCTTATCTATTCCCATCCCTAGTTTTAACCTTTACAGTTTAGTCTAAATAATTTTGACTTGCTGTTTTTTTTATTTGCTCTATTTCACTTCTGTCTAAAAATCAACAAATCCTGTAACTTCAAACATTATTTCCTGAAATTATTTTCATCTAATCAGAAACGAATCTGGATCAAATAATTGATATTTTTAACATAAAATTCATATTGTGCTGGAAACATGTTTTTTTTTTTTTTAATCTGAACAGAACAAAATGTTTTTTGCTTTTTTTAATGAGAATTTTAAAAGTATTTCATTACCTTTTTAGATGAGAATTCTTACAGTTACAAAATTTTTTTATAATTTTAAAACCACGTTTTCTTCTCCACGTTGATGCTGTGGTCGTAGCAGGATAATGCTTTCATTTCAAGAGTAATAACGGGTCATTTCCTCCTATTAATAGTTTAAATAATTGTGTTAATGTGACGAACAGACGCTTTAATCCTCGAATTTGTTGAAAAACCTGTTTCTTCTTCAATTCTTACATTTGATCAGAAACAGCTGGTCCCATTATTGGATGGGTTTCTTCTTATCTCACAACTCCATAATGAACCATACGATCAGATGTTCAGGTTTTCGTCCGTTGACTGTTGGGATCAGCTGACGTCTGTAAACAGCTGATTAGGACCCTTCTCTGAAACGGTCAGAATGAGCTGGTGTTTTTTGTGGAACATCTTTGGAGTAAGGTCGACCAAGTTTAGAACAGGACGTGTTTCAAAGGGTTTTAAGTTCAAAACAGTTTCAGATGTTGATATGACTGTTGGTAATAGATAGGAAGTCACATACAGTATGGGCTTTCATTTGTTGCCGTGACCTTGAAAGGTCAAACCAATGTCAGTTAATGTCTTTAAATCTTGGACTAAAGAGCCTGGTCTTATTTTAATCAATAATGAAATCTGTGACCCGTTTAAAGCCTGTCTGTGTCCACCTTTGGACCATGACCCACCAGTTAGAAAACTGTCTGTTACAGTGTCATAAAGAAACTATGTATGAAAGAGTAACTGAATATCTATACTGTACTGTATTAACTATAAATCTACCTGTAATGATTGATTTGACCTTTATTTCATTTATCCACAAACATAATAATAATGATGATAAACACATGAAATCCCCTCAAATATTACCACTTTTTCTTAAACTTCATTTTCTCAGTTTAAATGTGATATATTTATTAACAGATTCTATTGTAAATAAAATGAGCAAATTTCATAATTTTATGTACTTTTTACAGCTTTTTTAGGAGCAGATGTAATATGGATGAAATATGAAGAAAAGTGGAAACAAAAATATCATTAAAACATTTAAAACCATTTAAAAAACTAAAGGATCCACATGGAACCGGGTCTGTTTGGATCAGGGTGAGGGACTGGACCCATTTCCACCACTAGAGGGCAGTAAATGTCACACATTCACCCTTTAAAGGGTCACACTGACCTAGTCGGGGAACACAGACCCGGGTTGACCCAGTTCTGCTGTTTGACCCGGTTCGTCTGACCCAGTAAACGGTGCCATGGGTGTCGTCAGAACTCGGGGGTCGACGTCTGTGTGTGTTTGTAACAGTAGAAAGAGCACGGCCTGGTCCACGGTCTTAATCTGTCCACATTCCAGAAACCTGATCCCAGACTCAGACCAGGTCTCCGGAGTCTCTGAGTCCTGGTCCCTGATCAGACTCACAAACAGAACCACACAACAACTGGAGCCGAGACACAATAAACCACCACAGACCAGTGACTGGAGGAAGACAGACCTGGACCTGGACCTGGGAGAATCCAGCCTGATCCTGCTTCATTTCATCTTGTTCTTTTGTTGAACTGATTGACTTGGACGTGGTCTCTTTCTGGACCTGGACTGGACTCTGGTCCTGCTGCTTCTATGTGAACACAGACATAAAGAACCATAAACCCAAAGGAACCTGGTTCTGTCAGAACCCATGCAGAAGAAGGTGAGTGA
This sequence comes from Ostorhinchus rueppellii, assembly GCA_030068375.1. Lineage (NCBI taxonomy): Eukaryota > Metazoa > Chordata > Actinopteri > Kurtiformes > Apogonidae > Ostorhinchus > Ostorhinchus rueppellii. The sequence continues at coordinate 829,489 of JAQQZY010000027.1, read as the reverse complement.
ACGTGGAGGATTCTGTTGTTTTTTTATGTTTGAGACCTAAAAAATGAACCAGATGATGGATCATGAACATCCTCAGGAAAGTCCATGTTTAAGAGAACCGGTCTGGAAAAAACGATCCACTAGAGGACCTGGTCCAGTTCAGCAGGGGTCCCACAGTAGGGTTCATATAGTTTTATTGTCTTTGGTAACATTTGAAGAGCATTTATATTTGTATTGAATGAGTTTATTCGAGTAAATAAGGAATTATTTTCTGTTGAAAGGTTCATTTATTAATGACCAATTTATTTTTCTGAATATGACAGAGGGCACTTTTCAGTTTATATTTTACACAAAATATACTTAAAAATGTGTTTTGTTATTTTCTATATAAGGTTCAAGGTTATTTATACCTGTGGGTAGATTTGAGTGATTGTCTTTGGCATTTTATTATGGTAAAATATATATATTTGGCTAATCTAAAAAAAAAAAAGCCCATAGGTGTGAATGTGAGAGTGATTGTTCATTTCTATACGTCTGCCCTGTGATGAACTGGTGACTTGTCCAGAGTGTACCCCGCCTTCGCCCTTAAGTAGCTGGGATAGGCTCCATGTGACCCCCATGACCCTAGTGAGGATAAAGCGGGGATAGAAGATGAATGAATATATTTGTTCATAAAGTATTGACACCTTTGGAACAGGAACACATTTGGATGCTTTTTTTTTCCAGTCAAAAATACTGAAGTGAGGGTTGGGGATCTTTAGATAAAAACGGTCTATTTCAGGGGTACTCAGCTGTAAAAAAGAGTGGAAGAAACCAGATGTTTTATTTTAACATTGAAGACCTAAACCATCTGCTGATCTTAACTGTTTAATACCTGCTGATCCACTAATCCTATCAGTCCATGTCAATAACTGGTGTCAAATACAGTTCTTCATCTGTTCATGGTCATCAGATATGACCATATTTGGACGTTTAGAGGCTCCATAGTTACCATGGAAACACTGTCATTTTCTCCAACATTGATTCACCAGTAAAACCCATGGAGTCGGATCAATGACACTGGGTTTATGTTCAGTTAAAGAGAGATTGGACTGAAAAACACACTGTTTATTCAGTTTGATCTGTTTATATAATAATCAACTTTAATCTGAGCTTTAATGAACATTTACAGGATCAGAGGAATTCTGCACAAGTATAGACATACCTCTCTCTGTGTGTGTGTGTGTGTTTGTGTGTGTTCTGGTACCAGACTGACCAGGTCCGTTTCAGGTGTATTTTGTGCCTTTTATTGGTACCGCCTCGTTTCCCCGTTGCTAAGCGACCACTGATAAAGTGTTCAGGTCCGCCTCAGACTCGGGTCTTTAACGGGTCTGCGCTGTTGCAGGAGGAGCTGAGGTTCGGCGGGTCGGACACGCCTCTGAGCGCCGACCTGAGGTGCCTCCAGGGCTCCGCCGGCGCCGAGCGGGAGGCGGCGCTCACGTCCCTGGAGAAACAGCTGATCTGCCCCATCTGTGTGGAGATGTTCACCAAACCTGTGGTCATCCTGCCCTGTCAGCACAACCTGTGCAGGAGGTGTGCCAACGAACTCTACCAGGTACACTACCCACAATGCACCTGCACGGACGACTGGGACCTAGGCCCGGACCTGGACTGGTCTCCTCTGTGTCTGCTTTGACCCGGTTGGTGCTGAGCCTTGTGGACCGCCTGGACCCCATTGTCCCCCTGGTGTACGTGGGCGGGGCTTATGGGGGTGGATGATGAAGGGTCAAACAGCTGCTGTTCATTCGTGCCATGTTGAAGTGGTTCAGTTGGACCCGTCAGCATCAGAACCCTAAAACCTTTTAACCTTTAAAGTAACAAAATCACCAAAAACAGACAAAAACATCAATAAAATCAACAAAAATGAAGAAAAAAAATTCAAAATCAACTAAAGGAAGAATAAATGAACTAAATCAGGTCGTGTTTGTTTTGATGTTGATGAGATTTAACTGAAACCCATTTTTTCTTCACTTTTCTCAGTTTTAATAAAATGACCTTTGAATTCAGTCTGAGTTTGAATGAACATGTACATGACCAGTGAATTAAAGATAAAAATGCAGCATTTACACAGAAAACATGTCAAATACAGAGAATAACATTAGAATAAATTAGTTCATCAAAGTAAAATATGGAGGAAACTGGTCTGGGTCTGAACCTGGACCTGGTTCTGGGCCTGGGTCTTGCTCTAGTTCCGGATCTGGCTCTGGATGTGGATCGAGGCCTGGGTCTGGGTCTGAGTCTGGATGTGGATGTGGGTCTGGGTCTAATCTAACTGGACTGAATCAAAGTTCATTTGATAAACTTGTGAGTTTTAGTCTTTTTATTCTAACAAACGCTTATGAAAACTTGAAACAAACCAACTGCAGCTGAGTGGGCAGGGCCTCAGCGTCTGTAGCTCCGCCCCTGATCCCAGCAGCAGCTGAAGCTTAACAGCCTCTATTTCAGGAGCGGTCGGCTGAACTCCCCTCAGCCCCTGCTCATCTGACCTGTCAATCATTCATGTGTCTCAGAGGATGCGGTCCATGGGTCAAGTCTACAGGCAGTTTGTGCACAAGTACGCACAAACAAACAAACTTATAAACACAAAGAGACAAACAAACACACACAAAGGTACAAATAAACACAAACACAGACAGACAAAGAAATACACACAGACAAACAGACCAAAAAAACCCAAATACTCACACAAACAAATACACACACACACAGACAAACACAAACAAAAAATGTAAAAAACACACTAACAAATACAAACACATAAAAAAATGAATGACTAAAAAAACCAATAAACAAACTAATAAAATAAGCAAATAGATAAACCAACAAACGGACACAACACACACAGAGGAACACCTCCAAACACACGGTTGGTTCATGTGTTGGCGTCGGGTCATTCACGCATCGGTTTTAGACAGGTTCTACCAGGGGAACCAGGTTCTTCGCCCTGAGACTCGTTTGGAACGTTTTACTCATTACTTAGTGACTGTAGCTAATGGTGGAACTCCCATCATGCATCTGTGCACCTGCCTCCTGCAGACAGACTGATGTTTTGTTTGTTGTTTCAGCCCTCACTGTTCCAGGCTCGGACCACCATGATGGTCAACAGCGGCCGGTTCCGATGCCCATCCTGTAGACACGAGGTGGTTCTGGACCGCCACGGTGTCTACGGGCTGCAACGGAACCTGCTGGTCGAGAACATCATCGATGTCTACAAACAGGAAGTCAGCAACATCAACAACGCCACCAGGTACAGAAACAGGTTCAAATGAAAACACGTAAAAAAAAAAAAAAACAAGAAGAAAAGCAACAAAAGGAACAAAAACAACAACAGATCAATGAAAAGAACCAATATGAGAAAGAAATAAACAAAATAAGTAACATGAACAAAGTAAAAACCACAAAAAGAACAAAATGGAATAAAAAGGAATAAAATAAACCAAAGAATCTAGAAAAATAAACCAAATAAAAAACAAAACAGAAACTAATGAAGTCAAAAGAAGAGAAATGAACAAAGAAGGGAGTAGATGTTTGTTTTTGTTCAGTTAATGATATAATTAGCAGAAATAAACCCCTTTATTACATATGTTTTTATTGTATGCACTTTTTATAATGTATATATAATAATCTTTGAATTTAATCTGGGCTTCAGTGAACATTTATATAATCAGTTGAATTAAATACAGAAAAATAAAGGATTTACACTGAAAAATGTCAAATACAGAGAATAATAATAATAATAATAATAATAATAATAATAATAATAATAATAATAATAATAATAGTTTTAGATTTTCAGGGTCAACTAATAAAAGTCTGATGTTAAATCTTCTTTAGATGTTTTTTTCTAAAATACATGAATTTTTTTTTTAGCTTTATTGATTGAATTTCATTTACTTTATTTGTTATTTTTTGATTGTTCAGTTAATTTTTGCTCATATTTTGTCAAATTTCTGTTCATTTGAAATCCTTCTGTTGATTTGGAACAGAATTGTTTCTACACAGTTTCTCTTTTTCTTCTTGTTCTTTGTTCTGGACGTTCACTGTCTGTTTTTAATCTCTGATGCTCATCTGTATTGGACACTAACTCCACCTGTTGTCGGTTCAGCTCCGCCCTTCCTCCTTCTCCTACTCCTCCTCCTCCTGTTGAGATGACATGTTCAGATCATGAAGGTGAGAAGGTCAACATCTACTGCCTCACCTGTCGCCAGCCCACCTGTTCTCTGTGTAAGGTGTTCGGTTCCCATCAGTCCTGCACCGTGGCTCCGCTGACCCACGTCTACGAGCAGCAGAAGGTAAACGGACCCGGAACACCTTAACAGACCTGGAACACCTTAACAGACCTGGAACATCTTAACAGACCCAGACCACCTTAACAGACCTGGACTGCCTTAAAAGACCCAGCCCATCTTAACATACCTGGACTGCCTTAAAAGACCTGGACCTCCTTAACAGACCCGGACCGTCTTAACAGACCTGGACCCTGGATCCCTGCAAAGCAAAGGTCTTTTAATCAATGATTTTATTTGTGACTGGATTTTATGTTTTTAACAGAAACTTGGCTGAACACTGAAAACAGTGGTACTGTTCTCATTGAATCGGCCCCTCCAAACTTTAATTTCATGAGTGAGGTTAGAGCTGACAAAAAAGGAGGTGGCATAGCAGTCATATTCAAAGACATCTTTATATGTAAGCAGTTGTCATTTGGTAACTG
>JAQQZY010000027.1:736617-752595 GCA_030068375.1 Ostorhinchus rueppellii | reverse complement strand
TGCTACATCTATCACTACCACTGTCTTCTGACGTTTATCCACCACCACTATGTCCGGCTGGTTGGACATCACCATCTGCTCAGTCTGGATCTGAAAGTCCCACAGGATCTTGGCCTGTTTGTGCCCTATCACCTTTGGGGGTGTCTCCCATCTTGACTCTGGGACCTGCAGTCCATACTCAGTACAGATGTTCCTGTACACTAGGTCCTCTACCTGGTTATGCTGTTCTATGTATGCCTTGCCAGCACCATCTTATAATACTCCACCCAAGAGAAATACTCCACCCAAAAATGAAATTAAGTCAGTCATTGTCACTCCCAGAGTTAGAACAGTGTGGAAAAAATGGTTAAATCCGTTCAGGCATTGTCCTGTTTTGGGAGCAGCGCTTTTAGCTTTAGCTTAGCATAGTTGGTGTAAACCAATGGTGTCAGTTAGCATGTCCTCCAAAAAAAGTGACCGAGACATCTAATTTTTTAAAAAATAATCAGGCGTCATATAACTTACTTTGTGGACAGCTGTCTGTTTGGTCCATCCGGCGGAGAGGCTTTTCTTCCAATTCACCTTATCACACTGGAAAAAAGTCTACGAGTGTGGAGTGAATCATAACGGAGAAATCCTCGGTGGCTGTAACACATCTTGGGGCAGGCTCCTCTTCATCCGACTCTGAAACATTGGGCCTCATCATCGATGTAAGTACCTTGCTCCACTCTAAACACACAGACTCTAGTTCGGTGGGCATTGTAAACTCCACACTCACACCACCAGTTGGACCCTCTCCCCCACGTCTGCATCTTGACAGGTCACAGCCTGCTCTTGCTCCTCCATTGTGCGGTGCTCCTCTTCTGTATAATCTCGCTTGAAGAGATATGGTATTGGATTCAGATCAAAAAAGAAATCATCTTTGAGGTAAGCCATGTTCATCGCAACTTTGCTGTAGACACATAAGTTTCCACGCCAGTGTGTTTACGGAAGTTGGGAGTTTTCAAGTGCTGCGTGAGAACTTTGCTCCTATCTAGCGGTGCTTTGCCTGTGATGAGGCTGAATATAGTTCCAAGTAAATACCTGCCCAGGTAATAGCCTCGTTCAATTTTGCATTATGATTTGTACTCATTCTGAACACACACCAAGATATATTTAGAAAAAAAATTAGATGTCTCGGTCACTTTTTTTTTTTTTTGGAGGACATGCTAAATGATACCATTGGTTTACAACAACTGTGCTAAGCTAAAGCTAAAAGTGCTACTCCCAAAGCGGTACAAAACAGGACAATGCCTGAACTGATTTTAACCATTTTTTCCCCCCACACTGTTCTAACTCTGGGAGAGACCATTACTGACTTAATTTCATTTTTAGGTGGAGTATTCCTTTAAACCCTGCTGTGATGTGCTGGACAACAAACTCTTAGGGCCTTATTTACTAAGAATACAAATAACGGGTGCAAATGTGTTTTCTCGCGCTAAAAATTGCGTGTGGTACTCATTTGCGTGTCATGTTATCAACTAAGATTGCATGCGAAAATGACAACAGACACAAAGTCTATTTAAATGAGGATTTTGCGTGCTCTGCTGGTTGTCGTCATGAGACCGTACACTGTAAAACTGGTCTGGGATAGCCCAACACTAATGTATATGAAGTTGGTCTTTGGGTGGATAGGTATTTGTCTCTTGCTGTTGATCAGTGGTGAAGTGTGTTATTACTGACATAAATCACCTCTCTGTATTTCGCTCTGTGGTGAATGAAAACTTTTAAGTCTGTGGGCATGAGAGAAAACCCCTCACATCAGTGCTTATATAGAAGGCTGAGGAGTCCAGTCACAACACTGTGCACAGCACTGTTTGTGTGTGCGTGTGTGTTGTGCAGCACTAGAACCCATCCTGCTTGGTCTCTCTTGCATGTGTGCGCGAGACATGACTTCTCTTAGCAGTCGGGTACTGTGCCACTGGTGGAACTGGGCGTGGGGGGCAAGCTCATAAAGTGTGTATGTGTGGGGGGGCATATGTCTCAAATTATTTATTTTTTTCTTCTGTCATTCCAAAAATGTTGATGTGATCAGAACACATTGGTTCTGTGCTTTGCCTTTGGTTGCTGTCTCTTGGCGGTAACAACTGCAGTGAGTTCTGCGCAAAGCTGTTCCAGTCAGTAAATGCCTTTCAGACGCACTAAATATAGACACAAAATGAACCGCCACAATCAGTTTCAGGTTTGGTAAATCACATTGCGTGTGCCAGATAAATATTTGCATTTACTCCTAATAATTTTGTGCCTTCTGGCAGAAACTCCCATATTACATGCTAGGCAAACATGCTAAATGGGTTGCGCAAGCTATTTTGCCCATCTGAGGGGTACAATCCTTGGTGCGTCCTGTTAGTAAATCAGCTCCAATGTGTTTTTGTGCATGCAGTCCAGTTTGCACACATTTTTACATGCACACACCTTTGGTAAATCAGGCCCTTAGCTTATCTCAGGTCCTTGCTGATGTTCTACAGCTTTCACCGCTCCAGTTTCCCTATGTGGCTCCAGACAGTGCACAGGTTGGTGTTCCTGGTCTTACAGGCCTGTACCAGTAGCTGGTCTCGTGCCTCTGGTGTTTGGCTCCTCTGGTGTGGTTCCTGGTCCTTTCTGTGCTCTGCTCATGTATTGCTCCATGTACCTACTCATCTGTGATGCTTGATAAGAGCTTCCATGTGGTGCTGAGGCAGGTTCGAGGCCAGTCTGTGCTGCTACTCCTTTTAATGTCTGTGTGTACATTGTGTTGTATTGTGTGTATGAGCTGTGTGTTGTGTTTGTTCATACCTTGTTTGAGCATCTTAATGGCCACTTTGCGGTTCTCGGTCGTCCACACTGCCTCCCACACCTCACCAAAGTGCCCCTCCCCTAACTTCCTGGTGAGTTTGAACTCTTCTCTGGGCCGTTCCCATGGCTCCATGTCGAACAGTTCCCTCTGCAGGATGATAGTCACACAGCAGGTTCAGTTCAATAAACCACTGGGTTTATTTTAATTAAAATACAAACATGTTACGATAAACAACATAAACCCATCAGTCACTGATCGATTGCATTTCCATTGACTTCAGTCCTGAACTCCTGATCCATTTTTTATCGTTAAAAGTGCCATGTTTCAATGAAGCTTCATTTGCTCAGATTCTACATCCATGAGTTGACTCTTCAACTTGACTTTTACACCAAATATACAAGCTGTGCAATGATGACGCAAACCACGCAGCTGCTCTGGATTCAGACTGCCAACATTGTGATCCATGGGTTTTACATTCACTCCTCTGCAGGAAAATGTGCTGAGTCTGGGAAACACATGCATGTGTTCGAACATAAAAAAAACAACTGCATAGTTGCATTAAATCCACAGTAAAGGTTTTAGCAGGCAGCAGCCTGGACAGGGTGAGTGGGTTCAGCACTGGACAGCTCCTGGGTACTAGGGCTGATGGGGGATTATCTTCAGTGTGTGGACCACAGGTAGGTTTTTCACAAGCACCATTAACCCTGTAGGCGCCAAAGATGAAGACAACAAACTAGATGATCATACAAATGAAAAAGATCATGTTGAAGGTGACGAAAACAAAAACCAAGACCAAGATGAGGAGAAAAAAAAAAAGAATAAAACCAGATAAAATGAATATAAATGTCCAAACTAAGCAGCTGATCTCAAACATCTCTGATTCGTCATTGGTGAATTTAAGTTCTGATTAATCCACCTCTGTGCGGTTCTTATGAATTAAATTTACCTCATAATCTGAACATTAACAACCCATTTAATTTTTATTTCAACAAAAAAAACCCCCAAAAAAAACAAATGAAACAAAGGTTGTGCAGACATTTTCATTTATTGTCATTAATGCGATGCTATTAAAGAGTTTCAATACAAAAACTGAAATGAACAAATAAATAATGAATTAACTTAAAAAAAACAATCAAACATGAATCACAGATGAATAAAGTAGTAAATCCACTCCATTAAAAGTGGGTAGAAAATGTTCATGCAGTGATACATTAAATTAAATACATAAATGAAGGTGAATGTTCAAATCAACATTAAAAAATCATTGAAATTCAAAGGATATTTTCATTGAACACATGAAAGGAGGTTTGTGACCAAATATCAGATGTTTGAGATTTGCAGGTTTTCTCTCCTGAATGTTGATGGTGATGTGTTTTGTTTTTTTTTAAAAAATAAAACCTATTTTTATTGATGTATGTCATGCGTTTGATTAAAATCCAAACTGATCCAAGAGAAAAAGCACCAGATGAGACAGATGATGACTACATGTAAAGAAGTCGACATCATGGAAAAAAAAAAAAAAAGGCAGCTATAAAACAAAACAGACCCTTTTCTAAGACCCTCCCACTTACTGCCACCGTCCAATCATATGTTAGCAATGATCACCAGGTGCAGGAGGCAGGATCTAAGACGATGAATGAAGGTGAATGAAATCTGAGTCTGGGTGAAAGTTTTGGATTTGAAATGTCAGACACTAAACCATGGCTTCGAATTCACACTGAACTCAATCTGAGCGATGCAAACGCTGCTAACACTAGCTTAGCACAGAGAAGAAAAATGTGGTTCTGTCTAGTTACCACTGTTTCCTTTGTGATAATCTCCAAATCAAACAAATTATTTATGTTTTGTCATGTTTGTCACCATTTCCTGGTGAACTACACTAGCGTATGGTCACCAGGAGTCAACGTTGGATTAAGATGCAGCATTTCAGTCACAATGAACTACCCACTTACACAGAAGCCATTGCTCAATACACATTCTTGTCTGTTCTTCCGAAGCATCATCAGTCACTGCCCAAGTACTGTTCCAACTGGCAAGTTCGGATAGACCAAGAACGCATGGAATACCTGGATGTTGTTCTTGTCAGCTAGCTTAAACCAAGGATGCACTGGTTGGTGACTTGTGTAGACTTGGCTAGGAAATAATTCCTAGATGCAGCTTGTGCCAGCCTGGCTATGAGCCCGCCGTTCAGGCGGGAGCCAGGTGATCATAAACCAACAGGCTCGGCCAGGCAACCAGGAGCTGGGCAACTGGGCCCAACTGAACTGACGAAATGCATTACAATTTAGAAAAATATACAAAACATATAAATGACAAGTAAAAACTAGTAGAGACATATTGAAATCAAATCTAGTGACACTGTGGTGATTTGAGGTAAGTACGTTAGGCAGCAGACAGGGAGGAAAGTTCACAAGTACGCAGCCATTCCAATTACAGATAGACTTGCATTCTTAGGAAGTACGTTCTCTGAGACCATCCTTGGCGATTGCACAAGACCATACTCTGCAATCTTGGTATTGAGAAATGGCCAGAGAGTCCAGACCAACGTAGCGAGAATGATGGAGAGGAAGCCAAAGCGTGAATGGTGACAGGTACTGACGAGGCGAACATAAACCCACAACTTTAAGGCTCATTCATGTCGGTTTTACGTCACTGCTCTGAATGAACACACTGGTCCAACACCACGAAGAAGAAGAAAGTCAATAGTAACAAACACAGTGATGGCAGAGAAGGTTGGACTCATGTTGGGACTGAGAAAGGCATTTTTTCACCAACTCACACAGACACTCTTTGAAAAGTTCAACCATTTCTGGAAATTATTGTTTTCAAATCTCAAACTAGCTTCAGGCGTGTCCCTGGGACAGGCTGGTTTACAGAAACTAAAGCTCTAGGGAAAGACCAAAGACCAGACTAAAACCTTTGACACCATCATCCTGGAACTGGTTTTGTTGGGATGGGACTGGACTGGACCAGACCCCCCCACCCCACCCCCAAGGCTGTGCAGAGTTCTCCACACCCATGATTGTGGCCCTTCGCACCCCACAAATACCATCTTCAAGTTTGCAGATGACACTGCAGTGGTCAGCCTTGTCCCAGGAGGAGACAGCCTGTTAGGCAAGAGGTCCTCATCGACTTCAAGGGGACCAGGGTGGACCCCCCTACAGGGCTTCATATAATCAAGGATCTTTCCTTGACTTTCAGAGACTGGTCTAAAAAAAAACAAACAAAAACAGACCTTCTGTTGGTCTAGTGGTCAGAGTGTGTTCTGGAGAGCTGATGCCCTCAGGTGGAACCTCCGGTGGGCCCTCACGTGGACTCTGCAGGTCCATAATGCCCCAACCTCAAGGACAGTTCCCTCCCATGATCCCACCGGAGACACATGAACAACAACATGACAAACTCAGTCCAATCAAACGTAAAGTCAGGAGATCGATTTCAAATAAAAAAACTGAACCACCACCTACTGCGGAGTCACAGCTCAGACTTTCATTACAGTGGTAACCAGGTAGACAATATGGATCCTAATCTGAGTCTCATTGATGATTTAATGAAGAACAGAAGAACAGAGGTCGGTCCTTCTGGTTTCAAAAATACATGTAAATGTTTCATGACCAGTTTGATCGACATGTCAGATGTGACAGCTTGACATTCATAGCAACAGTAACCAAAGAGGCAGGACTAAGCAAAGGGTCACATGTTGATTCTAAGAAAAAATTATTTAAAACGTCTTGATTTCAGCAATAATAGAAAATTAAAATGTTCACATCGTCTGAATGACAGAACCTGAGTCGGGTTCAAACAGGTTTGTTTCTATATGTTCATGTGTGTTTCTCTTCATACATGTGTTCATTTGACATGTTTCTGTTCATACATATGTTAGTTTTACGTGTTTCTTTTCGTACATATGTTAGTTTTACAAGTTTCTGTTTGTTTTACATGTTTCTGTTCGTACATGTGCTAGTTTCTGCAGGGTTTCCGTGGCCTCAGATCACAGCCTCCTCTGGAAGGAAAAAAAGCAGAGTCACTGATCTGTTCAGGTTGATCCTCTAAAGGCTGAACATGTCACATCCCTTCATCCTGACACACTGTCTGTTAATGTGCAGACCAGTGGGTTTTTTCTGTCATGTTCAGGTCCGAACGGTGAAAGCACAAATCCAGCTGTAACTTTACCTGAAGCTGCAGCTGGTCAGAGATAACTGTAACAGACCTGTAACTTCAACCATGAATATGACGCGAGTCTGTCTGACAGCTGAAAAACTGAACAGAATGTATTCTAACGTCATAGATTTACGACCATTTTCTCAGAGATACCAAAATACCACCAAGCTGAACAGTTACATATGTACAGAAAGCACCTGGGTGGGAATGCTTGAACCACTGTTGTAGATAGCTGCTCCCTGCTGGTGACACATAGATCCAAGTCAATGACAGGTTTTAATCCTGTGGGTCATACATGATCAAAGGTACAAAGAACAGAAACCACCCACAGACCATTTAGTGGTTCAGTCCCTGTTCCTGAAAGATGATCACATCACAGCCACTCAGTCACCTTTAACTATGATCAATGATTAGATAAGAAGGAGGAGGAAGAGGAGGTGAAGGAGAGGAAGAGGAAGGAGGAGTAGGTGATGAAAGAAAAAGAGGAGGAGATTAAGAAGGAGGAGGAGGTGGTGAAGGAGACGAAGACGAAGGAGGGGGGGGGGGGGGTATGTGTGTGTGGTTCTTAACTCTTTTTTCAGCTCCAATAAACAGATGTTTTAGATGAAACACTACTAAAATAAACATCTGTGGAGCTCCAGCTGTTTCACTGTTGTCTTTGATCCCACTGCTGCTGCCACCAGGAGGCTGCGCAAACCTCCACTTCCCACAATGCATGTCATTACAGAATAGTGAAAATGCCCTAGTGACCTAGCAGCTCTGTAAACACATGGACTGTTTATGGTGGAGGACACTACGACACTGTTCAGCATGAAGAACAGATTCAGCAGAGGAATGACAGACAGACTGAGGACATGACTGGGGTAGGACACATCTGATGGACAATGGGGACCAAAGTCAGATGCAGCTTTAAACTGAGGACATGACGGGGAGTTCAATGAACCCAACACATGGATCTGGGGCATTTCCGACTAAAGACTCACTGACTGTGGCTGCAGTTGTGACTGCGGTGTGTTGGTGTTACCTGCTGGGCACAGGGTTCCTCCAGTATCACCCCCAGGCTCCGCGGGTTCTTCTGGTAGTATGCAATCAGCTCTCCCAACGTGGCGAAGGAGATCTTATCTGAGACGAAGTACGCTCCAATGGCGGAGCGCTGGATCCGGAAGTGGAACACCTTCCCTTCACTCCGGACTGAAACGACATCAACCATCATTTACTCTGGAATAACCATCACCCAGGGGGGTCAAAACCGACCCACCAAAGGTTCCAGTCCGGCCCATGGGAGGACTTCAAGTGTAAAAGTGACACTAGAGATAAGAACAGTCAGTAGTGTTGAACTGCTTTAGTTCAGGTTCCACATTCAGACCAGTGGGATCTAAAAGAACCATTCCACATTTTCTTCTGGGTTTAATGTGAAAAATATAAGAATAAATTACAATATACCTATAAAAAATGACAACTAATTTTTCTCTTTATTTATAAGCAAAAAAAAAAAAAAGTTAAAAATATGAAAATTACCTGAACAAACTGTCCTTGAACAATAAAAATGTCAATAACCTGAATAAATATGAACAACCTGAAACTGAAATTAGGTGTAATTTTCACAATATTTGGGTTGTTGCAGTTTGGTGCATGTGTATAAATGTTAAAAAATAATGCTAAAATTGCACTTAATTTTCTTCAGACATGTCATTTTCCCCCCAGTTTCTTCACCCTTTTTTGTTTGTATGAGTTGTACATATACATATTTTTAATTCATATTTTAGTTTTAGACTGTCCGGAATTATTTTACTTGTTCTGCTCATTTCAGATCAAACTGAGCTGAATGTGAAACTTAACCAAAATAATTCATATCTTCAGTGTCACTTTTACATGTCACTAATTCATCCCATGGACCAGACTGTAGGTTCTGGTGGGCTGGTTCTGGCCCACATGTTTGACACCTGTGGTCTAGAAGAACCACTATGAACCCAGCTGATCTCCTGCTTACGGGTGTGTTCCACGTGGTCACTCACCAGAGATGGTGTACTCGTCGCTGTGACTCTCACTGATGCGAACCAGGAAGGAGCCATCTTTGTTTTGGGAAGCCAGAAGCAGCTTCTCAGCTTTGACCCGGTTTATGTTCCCATAGTACCACCTGACCGGGAAAGAAACAAAGGAGAGGACACAAGGAGAAAATGAGGAGAGGACATGATGAAGAGGAGGAGTCAGCAAACTGTCAAAACACAATGACACAGACTACACAAACAGAGCTGGACCACAACCACAGAATAAGCACAGAAACCCTCAGATGAAAGTGGTCCAGTCAGGTCCAGGTCCAGACATTAAGTAGGGCTGATGCATGAAGTCGATGCTTTAATATACCCTGGATGCATCATAAGTTAAAGAGCTGCCATTTACTCTTTTTTTTTTTTTTTTTTTTTTTTTTAAATCAGTGTATTTTTATTAGGTTTTTCAAACCTACAACAAGCAAGACAAACACTGAGACATATAACAGAGATTTAAGACACCACAAAAATAATAATAACAACAACAAATAAATGAAATAAAAACAAAAGGTTCCACTACGCAATTATTATCCAATCACTTTGTACACACACACACACACACACACACACACACACACATTATCCAGAGTCAAAGTGCTTTGTCAGCTGTTCTACATAAGAAATAAAAGGATGCCATACCACATTAAACTTCCCCATTGATCCACTGTGTATCTAATCTTTTTAATTTTAAGGAAAAACATGACCTCATATCCATCTGACAAAGGATGGGGTTTGTCATTCTTCCAATTTAAAAGAATAAGTCGCCACGCTAAAAGGGAGGAATAGGCGATACTATTTAATTGTGGCCTTTGCAGAGGGAGATCTTCTAATAGTACGCCTAAAAGTCCGATAGAAGGACAGGGGTCAATGGTCAAACCTGAAATGACTGAATACACTTTCAATATTGAAGACTAGAATGCAGTTAAGACTTGAAAATGACCAAAAAGTATGAAAGAGTAAAGAGCTGCTGTTTGTTCAGGAATTGAAACTGACCTGTATTTACTTTTATTTTATCAGGGAGGTGGGGCTGAGGGTGGGGCCAGGGTCAGGTTTCACTGAAACTAACCACAAGCAGCTCCTCAGAACTTTGAGAAACACAACAAACTGATATCATCTGAGGACTTTCAGAAAGATCTCCCAGACCAGTAGGACCTGATCCTGTAAACAAGAGATTAGTCCAGGTTCTACATTCACACCAGTATGATCTAACGTGGGTCAGAACCAGTCAAATAAGAACAGAAGAACCTAGAAATAATGACAAGTACAAAGTTTTTCCTTTGGTTCAGAATAAAAAAGTAACATTACATGAGCATGATTCTAATTACAAACTGCTGTTAAAAATGTGAAGAACCTGAACATTCTTTACCAACATTACAGCTCAGTTTATTATTTATACATGTTCATTAGAACATACAGAACACAGTGGATGTACAGACTCATTAAACATTTAACAGACTGAATATTGGAACAATCACACTGATTTATATAAAGAAAACTCATGTTGTTCATATTTGTTCAGGTTATTCATATTTTTTGTCAAAGGTCCATTTGTAAATAATAAAAATTTTCATATCAGCTAGTTTTACTTTTATTTTTTTAGACTAAAACAAAAACAGAATGTGTAGTTGTCATTATTTATCTGCTATTATTATGGTGTTTTACTGAACTGGTCTGTAAGTGGAACCTGAACTAAAATTATTCTGATACCACTGATGGTTAACATCTTCCATGTACATTTTGCGTTTCATGGGAGGGATCGGACCCCTTGGTGGGCTGATTTTGGCCCATGGGCCGCAGGTTTGACACCTGCGGTCTAAGCAAACCTGCAGACAGACCTGAGGAAAAGCCTCAAGTCAACTCACAGTTTGATGAAAAGACTGGTTGAAACTATTTTATGTCATGTCCTGATACAATAACGACATCCTGAGTCACCTGGTCTGAAGATCACATGACCATCGCATAATCAAGACCTGAATCAGCTGCCTTAACCCTCTGGTATCCGCCCGCAGACACCCTTTAATCACCTACAGCCCACAATATGTACAGTTCAAGACTATTGTCAGAATGTTTTTCATATTGTTTTTTCTTTTTTAACTTTTTAAGGTTTTTTTCCCTCTATTTCATCAACTTCATCCATAAACAAAAATACCAAATGCTCAATAATGATCATATTTTTAACCCTTTAAATGACATGTTTGTAAATGAAACAAAGCACATTTTAGATGCAAAATACATGAAAAACTGTTATTTTTTATATTCTACATATAAATTGTATTATTTATTATGCATTTGTTCCTCCTGTCATATGTCAGGGATTAACATCAGCACTGGTTCATATTATTATTATTATTATTATTATTATTATTATATTCTAGGTTTAACTGTACAGAAAACAGAGCGGATTAGTGATTTACTGTGGCTGTTTTCATTCTAAGAACAAAGCAAAGCTAACAGAGCTATAATGTAAATGATCAGATCCAGTGTTATTTTATCATTTGTTACACTACATGTCTGTGAATTTGAGTTTAATTAAACTACATGATTCCATAAAAACGATGAAACTATGACCTTTAACCTTTATTCAATGACTGATAGGGTCATCAGCACCACATTGAACCAGTTTAAAGGCATTTGGTGTCAGGTGACAGTTGAGAAATGTGGATGTTGAAGGACTCAACGTCACTGCTGGTTTTTGTTATTTTTCTACATTTTGATTTAATGCCATTAAAGCTCAGACACATTTTGTGGTTTTCCATCATTTTGTTCATCTGTATGCAGTTGTCATGTGACTTTACCTGATGTAACCAGGGATGCAGTGACCTATCAGCAGGACCTGGGTACTGGTTTGTGTGTGAGAGAGAGAGAGAGAGAGAGAGAGAGAGAGAGAGAGAGAGAGAGAGAGAGAGAGAGAGAGAGAGAGAGAGAGAGTGAGAGAGAGAGAGAGAGAGAGAGAGAGAGAGAGAGAGAGAGAGAGAGAGAGAGAGAGAGAGAGAGAATATATATATATATATATAAATAAATTACCTGTGGTGTTTTATTAAAGCTTTGATGATAAATGTGTATTTCTAATCTGTATTTTTAGAACTGACAGACTCAGTTCTATTTATGTTTCTCAGGTGGGTTTCTGGGTTCGGTGGACATATAAACCGGTCCATCAGTGCACCCATGTCCTGGTCTGACGGAGCTGAACGGGTTAACATTCACTCCTTTCTCACAGGTTCATGTTGGTTCTGATCCACATGGTTCTGATCAGGTGAAGATCTGACGTGGGTCCTCTCCGGGTTTGGATCTCTCTGAACCGGACAGGACCGGACCCAGATGAACCCGACAGCTCCAACATGAGCACCTCTCGACTCCGGTACCCCGGTACCAGGGACCCGGTTCTTAACTCACTTGTGTTTGGCGAACTCGTCCTGGAGCAGAGCCACGTAGTTGGCCGGGATGAGTCCGGACTCCAGGGACCCGGTCAGCTTCTTGGCCAGGACGTACTCCCCCCGCTTCTCGATCACAGACAGCTTGTCCCCCTCCTTCACCGACAGCTCGTGGTCGCTTCGGGCCTCGAAGTCGAAGAGCGCCGCGTACAGCTGCACCGGCCGCTTCTTGGGCGACGGGGCGCGGATGTCCCCGGACACGGTGCGGATCTCCGCCGCCTGCGCCGCCGGGTTGGCGATGACATGGTTACTGTTGGGCACGGCGGGGTAGCGGAAGTCCGGCCAGATCCAGTTCCAGAGCCGGCTACAGCACGGCATACAGGTCCGACAGCAGCCCTCCATCCTCGGCACCAAGGAGCCGCGAACCCCGGTGCACAGGACGCGTCAGTCCGCTGAAGTCGGTCCGTGTCGGCCCGCTGTGTCCCACTCGGTCCTCCGCCGCCCCCCTCCGCCTCCGCCGGGAAACATACTGCAGCACAGGCCGGATCAGCCGGACCAACCGGTTTTTTCTGTTGAGCTCACGGATCCGAGCCCTGCGCCCGCAGTGCGCACGGCGGCTGCGGGAATGCGGAAACGGGAGTGGAGGCCGTCCAAGTCGGACCGGGTCCCTGCACGAACCCGGTACCGCAACTCAAATGCACCGGTGACCGGAGGAGAGTGTCCCGGCGAATCGTTAATACGGTCTGATCTACACAGAATGGAACCGGCTGAGCCAGGGTCCGGACCTGCAGAAGAACGGAACCACGGCAGGTGCGTAAAGTTCGGGTTTTGGCGCCGGGCACGCCTCCTGCGGAACACGCACCTGTACGGAGGGGGCGGAGCCTGTGGGACCGTAAGTCAGATCGGGAACCGGAACGGGACCCAGGTGGGCTGTAGGCCAACTTCAAGTCCGCTTCTGGTGGATCAAACGCGTCCGGATGAATCCATATTCCTGTTCGGACCGGAACCACGTCAGATCCGGATCTTCGCCTTTCAGAAGCAGGACCCAGGTTTAGGTCTGAACCAGAACTGGACTTTTCTGTCAATGTGAGGACCTAATGTCTGACTTTATTCTTTTCCAAATCTTTACATTCAGTTTGTCCTGAACAGACCTGACCCTCCTCGAGCATCCACATCAGAACCAGAACCACAGACTGGGTCATAGCTCCAGAGGGCGCAGCTGATCCTTAGACCCGGTTCAAAGCTCTAATATCAGAGCTGTGGTCGATCTGTGTCTGATCATCTGGTTGGAATCTCATCATCATCATGTGCAATATCTGTCAAATGTTTAGTCTTCCTTATTAGTTTCTCATTTCATACTATTTCTCCCACAATATTTATTTTCTCATGTCATTTGCATTACTGCTCAGGCTATTTTGCACTAATTCTATTTTTTATATACACAAAAATTCTTAGTTCCAGTACTCCATTTCTTCTTTTCTAATGTAAGGAATGTGTGTCTTCTAACTGCTATTTGTTGTTTTGCATTGTATTCTCTTAAACTGAAGAGCTTGGCCTGCATTTCCTTGTACTTTCACAATGACAATAAAGAGATTCTTATTGTATTTATGGAGGAACTGACAGTATAAGTGGTATAAGGACTTTGGGTGTCTATAAAAGCGCTATAAAAATCTAATCTAATAATAATAATAATAATAATAATAATAATAATAATAATAATAATAATAATAATAATATAAACATCAGAATAAACAGGAGCAAAAGGAAGGTAAACTAAAATGAAACTAAACGTTTTCATCATCACCTGTTTTTTGTATTTTTTTTTTTGTTTTGCTGCTGCTGTGAAACTGACAATAACGGTATGTTTTTCTGTTCAGTCACATCCTGATGGATTCTATTCATCATTTCTTATGCTATTTAAACTCTTCTGATTCCAGGTGTTTGGTCTGCTTTCTGTGGTCTTTGGTCTGATTGCTAGTCTGGATCCAAACCTTCATGTTTGTTTGATGCTTTTCTTCCTTTTCCTGCCGTTTCTCCATAAACATCTGTGTGTGTTTATGGTGTAAACGTCTTCAGTTGTTGTTTTTCTCATGGTTTCCATCAGATCAACCTGGTGAAAACACACACATCTTGACTTTAAGGTGGACAAGTGGATCGCAGCAGGGCATGATGGGAAAAAATAAACTACAGCCAGTGGAGGCAGAAAAGGCAGAATGATTTACTGGTGATTTTCCCACTGAATAAAGGGTTGGATGTAAAATTGTTTTAGTGTCAGACAACGAAAATGTGTCAAAAATACACCTGAAAGGCACTGAGGTGTCGTCATGGTAACAACCCCTGTCCATGGTCTGTTCAGAGTCTCAAAATGGAACCATTAAATCAGACCAAAACCACCAAACTAGACCAGAACCTGCAGACCAGAATCACTAAACCACACCAGAACCATTAAACCAGACCAGATCCACTAAACCAAACTGGAACCACTAAACCAGACCGGAACCACTACACAAAACTGGACCTACTAAACCAGACAGGAACCATTAAACCACACCAGAACCACTTAACCAGACCAGAACCTCTAAAGCAGACCAGAACCAACTGATAATTTAGCAGACTCTAAAAACATCAAAGCTAATCACTAAACCACTAAAATAGCAGATTATAAACCAAGGGATGTGAGTTCCCTGGTTTAATACTCATACTGGCCAATTAACCCTTAAAGGAACACACCACCGGTTTTCCATACTGAACTATGTTCTTCCATGGTCTTAGACGAGTTGATACATACCTCTCTTACAGTATCTCTGTGCATGTACTCAGTCGCCCTGGCACATGGCACAACTTTGTTAGCACTTAGCATAGCATGTTATTTCCTACTGGACCAAACAGACGTGAAGACAAAGCTAACCAGGACATCCAATTCATATTTCTATTCACCTTCAGAAAGCTGAATGTGCTGAAACAGAAGAAGTTCAACTTGGTGGACCTGGTTCATCACATCTTTGCTGAAACCAAAGAAGCAGGAATCTGGATCTTTGAAGACTTCCAGGTGGTTTTCATCTTAGACCAACTGGATGAGTGTCAACCTCCTCTGGACTTCAACAACACTCAGATCCTGACTGATGTTACAGAGTCCGCCTCAGTGGATGTGCTGCTGATGAACCTCATCAGGGGGAACCTGCTTCCCTCTGCTCGCCTCTGGATAACCACAAGACCTGCAGCAGCCAAGCTGATTCCTGCTCAGTGGGTCGACATGGTGACAGAGCTCAGAGGGTTCATGGACCCACACAAGGAGGAGTAGTTCAAGAAGAGGTTCACAGATGAAGAACATACCAATACAATCATCTCCCACATCAACATCACAAAGCGTCCACATCATGTGTCACATCCCAGTCTTCTGCTGGATCACTGCTACAGTTCTGGAGGATGTGTTGATGACCACAGACAGAAGACAACTGCCCAAGACCCTGACTGAGATGTACATCCACTTCCTGGTTGTTCAAGCCAAAATCAAGAACATCAAGTATGAAGGAAGATCTGAGACAGATCCACACTGGAGTCCAGAGACCAGGAAGATGATTGAGTCTCTGGGAAAACTGGCCTTTGA
>JAQQZY010000027.1:666235-677481 GCA_030068375.1 Ostorhinchus rueppellii | reverse complement strand
ACACTCACTGCAGTTAGAGTTAAATAACCTGTTCCAGCTCAAACATTCTTAACCACTGCAGTATTTACCCATGGAAGAATCTGAACTATTTGCTGAGTTAAACCCAGTGAATGTCTCCTGTAATCCAAACCAAAGGTGGTGCAGTGAAATATTGCATGTGTGACGTTTTTTTTGCTGGGAAGTGTATGTTTGTAACTAGTAACATGGATATTTCAGATGTTTGATGTTTAGATGTTTTGTGTTTATTTATTCAGACAAACACTCACTGCCATCGGTTTCTCCAACAGGACATGGTAGCCCTTCTTTGCAAAGGCCACTGCAGGTTCCTGGAAGCACAAACCAGTTTAGTTTAGACTGAATTCACCCACAGGATAATGAATAAAATATTTCACACCCATAATGAGGTTGTTAAAATAAACCACTATTCATACAAACTATACTTTACACTGACAGTATCTTCACCTTATGAAGACGATCTGGAGTGGAAACTACCACAGCATCTGCAAACTTCTCTCTTTCAGCCATACTCTGCCAGTCTAGTTTTGGCAAAAAGTAACTTTTTATTCAATGTAAGGAAAATGATTATGAATAAAACTCTTTTTGCCTCCTGATGTGTACCTTCAAATATGTTTTCATCAGCAATATTGTGTTGATGTTGCATTTTAGTACGGGCAAATTTCCTTGGATCAGCCACTCCAATGACCTGTAATGATGATGAAAAACCCATGAGATATTGTAAATTTATGAGCTGGTGATAAAAATATTTACAAATACAATTAAAGGTGAGTAAATTTTTTGTATATTGGACAAGTGCAACACTAGTCAATGTCAAACAGGGTAGCACAAGGCTCAAGATAAGCTGCTCAGTGTTTTGTTTGGGCCATAACTCAAAAATATATAGTTATGAATATGGAAACTAGACTATTTTCAGATGTTAAATGTCAGTAAATGTAGATTTCTTGATTCAGACAGATGAATCAATCATTACAGTATTCATTGATCAAATTAGTGCAGGGGTGTCAAACATACAGTCTACGGGCTAAAACCAGACCACTAAAGGATCCAATCTGGCCCATGTGATGAATTTACAAAGTGCA
This sequence comes from Ostorhinchus rueppellii, assembly GCA_030068375.1. Classification (NCBI taxonomy): domain Eukaryota; kingdom Metazoa; phylum Chordata; class Actinopteri; order Kurtiformes; family Apogonidae; genus Ostorhinchus; species Ostorhinchus rueppellii. The sequence continues at coordinate 676,384 of JAQQZY010000027.1, read as the reverse complement.
AAAGTTACACGGAAGAATATATATTAAACCCTATATTTTCTAGTTCCAGATGCATGTTACCAAAGGTTTTGTGCAATATCATGTATTGTATGATCTGCAAATTGTAATGCACATGTGTAACCAATAAGCTGAGGCATAATATTGTTAAAATATTATGGAGGATAACTAATGGATAAGTCACTATAGCTCTGTTTTGGGCCTCTGTATTGAGGAAAAAATGTTGAAGGAAAGATTTTGTGTCCAGAAAACTTAAAACTCATCTCAGAAATGTAATCTGACATTAACATTTCCATTGTGTCATTAGGAGAATTTCATCAAATTTCATTCAAAACCATATGGTACTAGACCATTTTTAATCAGTGTAGTTACTAAAGAACATAAAAGTCAACTTCCAGACCTTCATGCGTTCAGGGTGGATGGTTGCAAACAGGCCATAGTTCTCCCCACGACTTCCAGCTCCCACCACAATCACCCGGACCAGTGGTGTCATATCGGAGCTCTGGGAACTTTGACAGGAATTTTAATTATAGACAGACTTAAGAATTTATCAGTAATAATAATAAAATGTTAAAATGATAACGTACGAGAAAAAAAATTCAGATTTACTTTAAATCAATCTAATTTTGTCATGAAACGCATCTGCCTTATTGATGGTTATAAGTGAGTGGGTGAAATGGAGAATAAAGCCTGATAAAGTGGTGTATAGCTCCAGTGACAATGTGGTTATAAAATGTATTCAACGTATTAAAACCTATATGTAAATATGAAATGTCGGTTTGATTAAGAAGTCTACCTGATTTGTCCCATACAAATATCCAAGCCTTGTGTTTGTCTTCCGCGTTGGTCTGTATTATCTCGACACGACTACATACGATCCGAAACGTGAACAGGATTGCTCGACAACACTGACGACAGGATTTTTCTTCTTCGACAGCCATGAAGGGGTCACACAGCTTCCTACTGCCCCCTGTGGTAAGAGCGAGTAAACGAGGTGGCGTTCATGACTCTTCGTAAACTCCTGCTTCCGAGATGACCCGAGAACTTGATGAGATGAAGAGAACAAAAGTACGATATTGTGTCATAGGGTAAAATCCTGATTTCAGAGGCCGAGTTCTACACTATTGTGTGTAGAGCCTTTTTAAATGCTATATTTAATTTGGTAAATTTGTGTATTATTTATACGCAGTGAATGTCAAAGCATGTCAATTGTATTTTAGTGGAAAAAATACAATATATGCGAGAAACTTATGTATTTTACTTATAAAATAAATTTGATAAATCATTGAAATACATTTAATGTACGTTTTTGGCAAAAAAAAAAGAGGTTACAGTACGTTAGAAAACATAATTTTCAGTTCTTTTTATAATCCTCAAATAATAAAATCAATATATAATTACTCTACTCAGTTTAAACCTGGACAGCTTCTTGGTATCAGTTTCATATTTATATTTATATTTACATTTGTGTTAGTTTTTAACAATATGTCAAGAAGGTTACTAAGCCACTTGAATTGTGCAAAGATTATGGATAAAAAGGTTTAATTTTTGGCCATGGTTCATGCCCTGTGCGAACCGTGATTAGAGAATTAAAGGAACTTGGAAGCATCCATTCCAGAAGTCGGGGGATTTATAAATTTTACAGGGTCCTGCGTGGGGAATTTCAATAATCTTACGTCAGAATATTTTGGTAACTTTTATGTATCCTAATGTGCAGGCTCCAATATATTGACTTCTTTTGAACATTTTTTTCTGGAAATTTCCTGTCACTATGTTGTTATATTTATCGTATTTTTTATTTCAAGAAAAAGAAAGAAATTCAACGGCCGGTGCCAGGACTTCGTTAATCTTCGGATATTTCCGTCACGTCCTCGCTTTCTGGGTCACATGACGCGAATATCCCCCTCAGCGTGAGATTTCCGCTGCACTGTAGCTACAAACAATTCTCATGTTAGCAAGCTGCTGCATGTATCTGTAGATTTTTATGTTCTTCGTTACAACAACCGTTTTACTTTGCGACATACTCTTCAGATGTGTATTGATACCAACGCTAAATAGCACGTAACATCGGTTTAGGGGCAGGTTTGGACGATTTCTCGCTAACTAGCTAAGGTTAGCTTGGTAGCTAACAGTGCCAGACTGCTGCAAAGAAAGAAAATAACATGAATATGGACAACGTTAACCAATCTGTCACAACTGGAGAGTCATCTACAACGTCTTCAACTTCAAGTAACTGTATCGCAAATGATAATGCATCAACCAACGTTAGCAGCATCCCTCCGGTCACAAGTAATGGTAAAGATATTTTGATACATATTGTTTTGACAAATGGTCATAAAAGGGTTAGGCGAGTATATTTCAGTTATACCAGTGTGTGCTTATTTGTTAGCTGCAAATATTAAATAGGCATTGAATAGTGAAGTTGGTTACGTTGAATTGCATTATTTCCTAACGATATTGTACTTTATACAGCCATAGTCCCTAATTTTATGTCCATTGTACGATTGTTGTTTGTCGACCATCATGATGTGCGTGTATTTTTATTTACTTAGCTATATTAGGGAGCTGCAGTTCAGTTGTCAATAAATCGATGTGTATAGCTATTCGTATTAAGTATCTCTTATTACATGGAAATAAACAGAACTCATCCCATTAATTTTTGTTTCAGCTTCAGCCTCAGCAGCCATGGTGACCCCCTCAACAGACACATCTGTCAGCAATGGTGTATATGTTCCTGGTGGCATCACCAACGGAGATGTAAAGCCTGCTGTCTCTACCACACCTTTAGCAGATTTTCTCATGCAGTTGGAAGAGTACACTCCGACAGTAAGTCGAGTTGTCCCTGGCATTTCCATAGAGAAATGTTGTAAGACAGAGAATTAAAATGTTGAATTTGTTCATGGTACTAAGTGGTTATTATTAATCATTAATGGCAGCTAAGATATCTTTCTTTTTTGTTTTCAGATTCCCGATGCAGTAACTGGCTACTACCTCAACCGTGCTGGTTTTGAGGCGTCTGATCCAAGAATGTAAGTGAAAACAAAACACTATTAGGTGTAACTTTACAACCCACCTGTGCATTAGTGTGTCTCCAAATGGGACTCTTGTTTTAATACTACATATTAAACTGAGGAAGACAAGATTTTAAGCATGTACTGATTAAGAATAAGTGAGACAGTAAAGAGTATAAAGCATCTTTTTTTATTTATCAAAAAAACACACATCCATTGTTGAGTCTTAAGGTGTGGGTGTCTGGTCAAGTCTCATTCTGGATCATTTTCTCCTATGGTATGATTTGTTTCAGGGCCTTGCCAACTGAGTAATGGAGTGTGAAAGCACTGTGCAGCAATACTAATAATTCCATATGTGTTTTTAAATATTAATGTAGCAGCAACCATTTTGGCTCAAATTGTAAGTCAAAAGCAAGTACTTTAATACACCATTAAAGGTGGGGTGTGAGATCTTGGAAAAAACGGTTCCGGCAATTCAACACAAGTGAGATTTTGAAAATATACACTCCCTCCCCTCCTTCCAAAGGCTCTGCCTCCTCCTCTTCACCCCACCCATCGAAACCACGCCTCCACAATTCACCAAAACAAAGTTTGATTGACTTCTCAGGAACCAATACGGAACCAAAACCAATTCGTCGCAATTGGTTGGTATCTTTGGTTGATTTTACACTGTAGAGTGAACCAAAATTTTTCGGTTTTTTTCCAAACCTTCTAGTTTATTGCTCGCAACGCGACTGTGGGGAGATGGTAAAATATGTGCCAAAAAAAAAGATCTCCCACCCCACCTTTAAGGAATAATAACCAAATATTTAATAAAAACATGAATGTATCATTATTGACTAAGTAACAGAGTGAGGAAAAATATACAGCAGTAAGATTTAGTAAAAATGCTGTTTCTCAAAGAAAGTACAAATATTCAACATACCACACTTTTCTTAATATATGAGAGTACATTATGTCCAGCAATGAAACTGATAGCATTTTTATTTTAGTTTTAAAATACATGAATTCATGGTAATGGAGTGAGAATCCAAAAAAGTAACAGAGTTAGGTGTTTGTTCAGTGTGGTGTACCATGATAATCAAAGATTTTATTAAGATACTAATGAAGTTATCAGTCTTTGGCCACATATGTTTCATTGCTATATTTAATACACATCTTTCTGCTGTTTTTGTTATAAATAACATTGAAAATCATTATAGTATTTGATTATTATGAAATATAAGATTAGACATTGCTATTTACATTCAGAATTTATGCTGTATGCATCCATTTACAACCTTTACTTTTCTTAATTTACACTGTTCTATTTACATGACAGGAAATAAATACATTTAACACAGTTTTAGAAACTAGAGATATGTCTTTCATGCTGAGTAATCAAAAATATATATTTTAGAGAAAAAAAGAAACTGACCCTGTTGTTCACTTTCACTTGGCAAGGCCCTTCAGCACATGTTAACTCTGTCATTCCAGTCCCAAACACTAGTGTGCTTTGATTGTGGTGGGAATGTGATCCACCTTCAGTGAAAGTGTACTTTGCAAGTTTGAGCATAAAGTCCTGTTGCCAGGAGAACTCTATCTTCTGCTATTCAGCAAAGCAAGCATCTTGTAGCAGCTGTATAATGAAATATGTGCTCGCCCTAAACACAGGACCTGTCCCCTCCGTTTACATTCTTGCTCCCATCCCAGACAAATTGGACCAATAAATGGAATGAACACATTACATGGTTTGTAGTGATGTATTTTGGCTTGCTTGGTTTTTGTCAGTCTTATGTGAGAAGAAATTTAACTAAAAGTTTCTAAATTTCTAACTGAATTGGAGCAGAGCCAATAAACTATAGTTGTGGACACCCCCCCCCCCAAAAAAAAAAACAAAAAACAAAAAACTGGTGTAAACTATCCAATGTAAAACAGTTGCTGTCTCTGGTTAAAAATTTGTATTTAAGACAAATGTGTAAGATTGAGCAAGGTTCACTTAAATGAAACTACCTTTGAACAGGATTGCAATCAGGTTGACTCAGTACAAACACAAAATTTATGAACACTTTTCTCCCCTGTAGAATCCGCCTTATCTCCCTCGCCTCCCAGAAGTTCATCTCAGACATCGCCAATGATGCACTGCAGTATTGTAAAATGAAAGGCACTGCTTCCGGAAGCTCCAGGAGCAAGACAAAGGTCTGGTTAGCCTCTTTATAATGAGAATATACATTGTACTTGAACATTACTATATATGAGAAGAGATTGTTGCCTGATGAGCATACTATTATTATATTATGATGATGACTTTTAACAGAGGATCCTGTTAATTCTCTCTTTTTTTTTTTTTTTTTTCCTAGGATAAGAAGTATACGCTCACGATGGAGGACCTGACACCTGCTCTGTCAGAATATGGTGTCAATGTCAAGAAACCATATTACTTTACATAAGACTGTCTTTATTCAATACATTTTGCTTTTGCTAGTTTTACTTACCAACATCCAACTAGTCTTTCAGCACATTTTTTGCAAAATGTGTATTTTTTTTTTTTTTTAATCACAGTGCTTCAGTACAGCTTTGACAAATCTTTAAAGTCACTTATTTGTGGAGCCACCTCTGCATTTTGTTTAACTATTAACAGCAATGTTTTATTGTGAAAATAAAACCCCTCATAAAAACGGTTTTGTCTCATGCATTCACATGCAAATGAGAAAGACGGGATTTGCTAAAATCGTGTAATTAAACTTTTATTTTATCTTTGGGAAACATACCAAGAAACCTTAAGAGCCTTAGATAAACAATGTTGGTGGAAATGACTGACTGAAAATGGCAAGTCAATCTTAAGAATTATTAAACAGACTCAGATTCTTGTGTTTATGTGATCTTGGTTGGTTGTAATCTGGAATGGAATTTCGTTGCTCTGAAATATGGGTAATGACAAGTAAAGCTATTCATTCATAGTATACAATTCAACAAAACAAGAAAAACTAGAAATGAAATGAGATGAAGCTAAAAATGTAAATACTTCTGTGTATTTAGATTGCTTTAAAGAATACAGTTGTGAAAAGCAAGTACTTTTTTTTTTTTTGCAACCTACCAAACAAGACAAATTTGAAGAAATATCCAAACCAGAGTGAGTTTTTAACCTCTTACAGAAAGATAATGGAGAGTGTCAAACCTGTTTCTACACATTTTAGAAGATATTTGTTTAACTAATGCATTCTAAGTTATTAATCAATACAGTGGAAAAAATGTTACAATACATGGGGGATATGGAAAGACAAGTACAAAAAACTTGGCTTGTAAACACAAGATACAAGTATAAAATGCATGGTGTAAAGCCAAATGCAATGTTACAGCAGCATTAAACAGCACGTTATAATATACACAGTAACATATTCAAAATAGTCAGCACAGTGATACAAGTACACAAAACGTTATATGATTATAACAAAACAAAGGTAGTTTCGTCACTGAATTGTGATGGGATCTATCATGACCGAAAACTGTTGGTGTTTTTTCGCGAAGTATCTATTTTGTCCCTCTTCGCGGCTCGTACCCGGTCCGTCATTGTTTCTGGCGGACATGTGTTGGATATTCAATCAGTAACTTATAGTGCAATGGTTTTCAGAAGGTAAAATATACAATTATAAAACGAGGAGATTATTTACAATGTCGGTTCCATCTTCAAACCCCGCCAATCCGATAGTTTTCTTCGACATCACCATCGGAGGGCAGGTAAGTAGCAGAAACGGACAAGTGTTAGCTAAAACCGGCTAACGTTAACTTTACGTTACGATATTTTACTCATATTTTTAAAAACCTTGTTGTTATATAATTGAATTACTTTAAGAATAGTTAATTTAACACACGGTTGAATTAAGGTAGATATTTGGAATTTAATAGTTCCACTAACAAAGTACTTTAGCTTTGGTGGCGGTTGCCGCTAAAATTAGTGGCTACAAACAACGGTTACGTAGACTCTTTAGTATTTTTTATTTTCCTCTGGGTCAGCTTTTATGATAGTTTTTTTTCCTTTTTTTGGGTGTTCTTTAATAACGTAACTATATCTGTATACTGTGTCTTACGTAATTCTCTCAAATATTTTCTAGCTCCTCGAAAGGACCTATGTTCCTAAGTTTTCTATTCTTTCAACTTTTTAACATATGATCCTTAATTTCTAATTTTTCATTTACCTAGACGTGTTGTGTCTGACTGTGATCCACTTAGTGCTTGTTTTGTTTATTTACGCTGCCTTTCAGAGCATTATAACTGTTTGTAATCGCAGTTTCTATTCAGTAAGGTGAAAACAAACTAATCTCTGATCTCTAATTAAAAGGTGATATAAACTTGTGTTAAAATGTAAGTGTACACAAATCAAGATCTCTTTTTTTCTTCAGACAAAAAGGAAATGTTAAGGTTCTTACCCTGTACTGAGTAAATGACAAACTTATTTATTATCCATAATAGCCCTTACCCCTACCACATGATTTCTCTACAATTGGGACATAGAAAGACATGCCAAATGTTTTCTTAGTTCCAATTAAAAAAAATAAATAAAGGAAGAAAAAAAACTATGCTCCCTCTTCTTCACCATTCCACCATATTTTCCATATATTATTATTTACACTGTGGCCCATAAAGTTGGAGTAAAATATTTTTATGTTAATATATTTTACTTTTAAATCATTGCATCTGGCTAAATGTGACGCTGATGTGTGTAAATAGTAATGTGTATTATAAAATTTTTTGTATTTATTTTCACTGAGACATGATATACTAACAATGCTTGTGAAAACTTTTCTGTAGAAACAATATTCAGGTATATTTAAATTAATTTAAATGATAGTTGTTTTTTTTTTTTTAATAGGACACGGGTTATTCAGAAACATTTGAAGGCTTACTTAAAGACTTTGCATTTATCAGATGTTTTCTGACTCTTTTGAGGAAATCCACTAGTTTCTTTTCTAAGAATCATTGAAATTATAATAGTTTATAATTGTGTGAAAATGCTGGGGAAAGGGGTCCACAAATCTTTTCACTTTCCTCAAATGACAATAGGGGAAACCACTATGGATTAAGAAAAAAATGTATGATCACTTAAGGGACCAGTGTGAAGATTTAGGAAAATCTAACTGCAGAGATTGAATATGATATTCATAGTCATTTTTACATGACTATAATCACATGAAAATGAGAAACTTATTTTTGTTTAGAAAAGCCTGTTTAGATCTACACAGGGTATGGGTTGCCATTGATAGAGTCCACCTTGTCTCTACAGTAACTCAGAATATATTTCCCCTGTTACTATTTCATTACAGGTGGCATCATCATAAACTAATGCTACCCACATGTACACCGATCAGCCTTAACCTCATGACCACCTACAGGTGAAGTGGTAATAAAGTGGATCATTTTGTTATAATAGCACCTTTCAGAATATGGGATTATCAGGAAACAAAAGAATATTTAGTTCTTGAAGTTGACATGTTAGAAGCAGCAGAAGGGTCAAGTGCAAGGATAAGACTAACTTTGACAAAGGTCGTATTGTGATCTCCAAATCAATGGATGGCGTATTTCCAAAACTGCAGGTCTTGGGTATTCCAGGTTTGAAGTGGCTAGATTCTACCAAAAGTAAGCATCTGTGGGACAGTAGCATTATTACCATCTTCCTAATGTTGTGTTGGTCTCCCTTTTGACAGATCTGACATAGAATGGACATGGGCTCCCCCAGAACTTCAAAGGTGTGCTGTGGTATCTGGCATCGAGGCATTTACTGCAGATCCTTTATGCCATAGACCAGGGGTGTCCAAATCTAGTCCCCGGGGACCCCTGTCCTGCATGTTTTAGATATTTCCCGCTTTCAGTCGACCAGTCTTCAATTAATGATAAGCACATCATCAAGCTCTGCAGAAGCCTGATAATGATGGAATGGCCTCTAGGTGCGGCTGGAAGAGGCATATATCTAAACCATGCAGGATAAGGGCTCTTGAGGACTGGATTTGAATACCTCTGCCCTAGATGTTGTTATTTGTCGATTCTACGGATTTGTTTTTCCAGCACATCCCATGCATGTTTGATTGATTTGCGATCTGACTGTTCTGCAAAGTCACTCAAATACTTGCACTGCCTATTTTTTTGGTGCCAGCACATCAACTTTGAGGCCTAAATATTTACTTGCTGCCTAATATATTACAACCAATGATATGTGCCAAAGTAACAAAATAATCAGCATTACCACTTCCTCTGTTAGAAGTCATGTTATGGCCCATCAGTATTTGTGTGCAGCAGTCATAACTGCAGTCTGCAGCTTCACAACTAGATGTCACCAAATGAAATGCACTGAACCTCAAAAGAGCATTAAATGTTTTCTAAATTCTTACACTTGTCGGACCATTAATGGTATTTTTTTTGAACGTACCATTTGATAAATATAGTTTTTTTTTGTGTTATTTTCATACCCTCAGTCCAGTGTTATGAGACGTAAGATTATTTTGTCTCAGTGGATCATGAAGACTCCCTAGCTACACCATAAAATGGTCTCTGAAGAGTGGCCGAGATGTAAGGGTTTTAAAATGAACTCTGTTCAATGAATTAATCAGACAGGGAGTTAAATAATTATATTTTCAACACTTTTAAATTTTGATAGTTTATTTAATTGATGTCTTCATTCAATTCATGGTGATGTGAGTCAAGTTTGTAGTGTTTTATTAAAATGTTCTGTCTAATACAGAAGAGAAAACTAGTCTGACCACTCATTCAATTTTCTCAGTTTATTCAGTACTGAGAAAACAGTCTGGAATTCAGCCAGTTGCTGGGAAATATGCACAATCAATTCTATACCAAACCAAGCACAAGTCTGGGGAGCAGGTGTTTCACAGTGCATCATACACACTGACTTCTATATTTGTCATGAGTCAAAGTCAGTTTTAAATCTGCAAATCTCTTTATAGCTGTTGTTGGTTGTTTACTTATCTCAAAAATAAGAATTGAATTACAGATTACACTCTGTATTCTCCAGTTTCTCTGACAAAAAGGTCATGTCTGTCTTATCTGTGATTGGTTTACTTGGTGCTGTTAGTCCCACCTTCATATTTGGATTCAAGTCCCTCGATTTCAGACTAATTTGTCATTGACAAAGACGGATGGCTGACTAGACTCC
>JAQQZY010000027.1:655806-665945 GCA_030068375.1 Ostorhinchus rueppellii | reverse complement strand
TTTAGTATCTTGCACTTAGAGATCTGAATACACACACACACACACACACGCACACACACACACACACACACCCCACCCCGGAATAGGTCTCAGTCTAACAAATGAGTCAATTTTGAGCTTGTAATAGAGCAGTGTACAGATTTGTTACAGAAAGCAGAGGAGGTCAAACAAGTTTGATCGCTTTTTAAAAAATGACAAACATTTAAGTAATTGAGCCACAGAAATCCCTCTGGGCAATATGTATCATAATGAGCGCCCCCTAGTGACAGACAAAGTAAAGTCACCAGTCTTGTATTTATTAAAACAATTCAGCTGTAAAGTGTTAGAACATTTTGTCACACCTAGCAGAAGTTAACTTTAATGGAAAAAAAAAATCAGTTTTTTTGGGTTGCATTTGATTCAAAAAATCTTTTTTTAATCTCTATATCTACACCATGCAGCCAGTTTGTATACAAATTAAAGTTCACATTCAGAAGTCTGTAGACAGTACAGTCTTTGGTTAATTGCAACATTTTGTAGTTAACTTCTTTGCTGTGTGTTACTGAAGGAGACATTATGATCAAGCTATTTAATGACAGGCAGTAGTTCAAGCACTGGTAAATCATTTATACATGCAAATGTTGTTTCATTTCCTGATATCATGTTGATCCAGCAGTCTGTGATGTAGCAGGGTTATTAGTTAGCCTTTCTTTGAATTTGCATTAGTGGTTTGAAGTGTTTCTCTGAAGTGCACTTTAGCAAATGCTCAGTAATATATTAATATAAATATGCAGAAAATTCAATATTTGTGATGATTTGACAAAAACAAACTTTTCTACTTTTATTCATGAAGTATTAGGGTAGTACATTCAGAAAGTTATTCACAGTATAGTTTTTTGTCAGCTGCAACATTTTTCAGGTAAACTGTTGACCCATTGACAGTTCTGCATTTGCTTTTTGAGGCTTTGTGATGACTAGCCATACATTTATGCTTTGGTAAACACTTCTTACAGTTCTGGACACCATGACCAAAAAAAAATTAACAGTTTGTTCTTTTATTTTGAGTGGGCTTCTATATAGGTTTGCTCTACTGTCAGGAGAAAAAAAATACATTTTAACTTCGATATATATATATATATATATATATATAATGAAGGGTGTGGAATTTGTCCGGCTCCACAAAAATGATACAACACATGAAATGAGCAGCACGTAGTTTTCATCACGTAAACATTAACATAGGAAAAACAGAACTTAAAATTGTGTTTTATTCAATACACTGCACTTGTGTTTCTCACCTTGGGACCATGTGGTCTTAAAGGTGGATTGTTATTGCTCTCTTAAAATTATAAAGAATGCAAGTTGTGGATAATTCATTGTTTTATTGTAACTAAAACTATTAAGAACTAGGATGCATATGCATAATTCTGTCTCTTCTAATTACACTCAGCTCAGCATCTGTAGCAGCAAACATCATACGACATTGTGCAAAAAGTAAAACTATTGTATCAGGACCATATGCTGTATCATGCTGCATTACATTCAAAATTTCCGCATAGTTTCCATTTTCTGTTGCCTCTAAATCTGTGAAATTACAGGTTTATTGTTAGCTTTTCTTTGTTTATCCTTAGACACAGACATGGATGTTTCCCTTCGTCTTTGTTGGGTCAAACACAGTGAGCTTCTGAGCACATGTTCCCTTGCTCAAGTGCCAGTAAACATGCCATGAGCACACATCTTCAGGTAGACGGTTGTATGGCCCCAGTGTCTTGCTCTGTCTCCAGAACATCATACCCACTATTACACTGTTGCTGCACTGAAGCCACAGCACGTTTACGGTGATGTAGGGTGGCACTCCAAATCCAAAGAGCTGACAGGCCACAGACATTGTGAGATAAGGCATCCAAAACACCGCAAAGCCCAGTGTGAGGCTGAGCCATAGAGGTGGCTGCAGTATGGTGGGATCCACTACGAAGTTTTTTGTCTTGGTGCTTGTGAGTAGCAGGTCGCTCTGCTGCTTCTCTTGAATCTTGTCTCGTGCTTCCAATATCCTGTTGGCTTCATTGATCCACTGGGGAATCATTGGCGAGCAAGGCAACAGAGTTAAAATCAGAGCTGAGAAAAGCCCTACAGTAAAGTAGTTTACTGCTCTTGATTCGTAGATCTCACACACCACAGCCTTTGACCCTGTAGTATACTCCATCTCCATCACCTCAGGTGTCACTGATCCAATGGTGTAAATAACAACCACTGTCCACAACAGCAAAGTCATGGTCAAGTTCCTCAGACATTTGCCGAGGGTGCTCTGCTTGCCGCTGCAGCTATCCTCTAAGCAGTAGTCCAATAAAAGCAGGCCCATTGTGGGCAGAGGCAGTGCTGCATATGTTGCAGAGAAATAAGCCAAGATGAAGCAGAGAGGAAAATGAGAATACTCTGCCTTAAGAGATAACGCTACTGCCATAGAAAATAGCATTATCACATCAGCAAGAAAGATGGACAGGTTGGACATGCTTAAAAAGTTACTATACAGCTTCCCACAGCACATGTATAATACAGCTGCATCCATCCCTGTTTTGAGAAGCATTAGTATAATAAACTGTAGACTATTGTCCATGTGACATCCGTGCTCCTCGTCCTGTTTCTCTATGATGGCCAGCATCATCTCAGTGTTTCCTTCAACAGCTGTTGGTACACTGACCGTCATGGACATAATTGTATGTCTTTGAATCTCGAGGAAGTTCTGTGGAAGACAAATTAATATTTGTTAGAAGCTTTAAGTATACAAACATGTTGCTGATCTAAATGAAGGGGAAAAAAATCCTGCATTCCGTCATGTAGCAGGCCTACATAATAGAGTCACTCAGATTGTCTGAGCCTGTATTAACTGGTTAGGTTTTGGCAGGATTTGATCAAGGAAATAATAAAACAAGAAGTGAACTCACTGTAAATGTAGAATCTTTACATGATCATTAGACATATGAAATAATTATATGAAGGCCCGTGTTTGATTGTATCAAAAAATGACACTTAAAATTAAAATTATTAGATGTTGAAAGTTCAGCTCAGTTTAACTACTTTGCATACAGCCTGGTAGTTTCCATCTACAGCATTGTATAGCAATATTGTGAGTCATACATTTGTGGAGCTGTTGTCCTGTGAGAAAACATATCTTCTAAAAGAATCTTCTTTTATGTGCTCAGAAAAAACAGCCTGATTTTAACTTTGTGTCCATACTTTTTCAGACTTAGGGTTTTTAATGTTCTCAGTCAGTAAACGCATCCTTCATTTTATCACAAAAAATGGACCGACAAATATTTTTGATTAGTTCTAAGAAGCTGCATAAAATGAAAAAACTAAATTACAGAGCAGCTACCTAAGTTTTAAGCACAGTGCACAAGGAAAAGTACCTTGTTAAATTCCACCACTGATTTTCACCAAACAAAACTTGCATACAACACATAGTTCCATCATTCAAGCTGATTTTTACCATCGGTGTGTTTAGAAATTCCAGCTCCACGTTTGTCTCTGGCAGCAGTGTTTTTCACTGCAGCAGCACGCATCCTGAATTACCTGTAATTCAGGCATCTCCTGACTGATGACAAGTAAAGTCATGCTTGTTGAACTACCTATCTGAATACCTCACCCAGTAAAAAAATACACAACCCTGATCACTCATACCTCTGTATCTGGGTTTGTCCTACTCCAGTGTGTGCCAGAGGAGTTTTCCAGTAATGTTCATTTGAGCTCTTGTGTGCTTTCCTGTGGGTTCCTATGAGGTGTATGATTTGTCAGGTGGAACAGTTCCTTTTTTAGTCGGTTCATTACAGCTCCACCCCCCTTCCCACTGCGAATGCAAACTGATGGGACACACCTTCTGTGTCTGTGGCATCTTGCTTGTTTTCTTTGGCGTTTGTCCTGGAGACAAGTTGTTTTTTTTCACATCCTGGTATGCACGTATACACATTACCTATAGAGGGTAACTGCTGATCCTAACAATACTCCACAGTAACTTCAAACCACACCCTACAGCTGGTTTTGTGTGTCTTTGCTATTAGGTTATATTTATATAACTCCACTGACACCTAGTTAACAATGTGGATGGTTACTTATTGTTTGCATATTTTACATACTGGAAATTCTTGTTTCCTTTGTTCTAAAAACAGTGGATATATTGTGTTTTAATTGTATTGCGTTAAAAGTTGATTATTTGGAAGTGTCTGTGTGCTTACATGAAGTTTGTTCTGGGAGCTTATCATTTGTTGACCTAAGCTGACGGCATTTTTCAACCAATGGTAGCTAGTGTTGACACAGTTGAGAAGCTAAACTCAGATATACCGTAGTATCGTTTGCAACCAAGTACATCCAAGAAACAAGTGATTACAAGCTCTTCACAAAGAAGGTCCAATGTCATGATAATGCATGAATTAACAGTCTGCAATATGTTTGATTCATATAAACACTATGGTGTAAAATAACTGAAAATAGGAAGTTTCCCCATCTTCTAGGCCCTCCATCGTAAAATGGCCTTCAAATTAGAAGCAATCAGAAAATCCTTTGCTTGGGTTATCTTAAGGAAGAACTAATCATATTTAAAGGAATAAGACATCCAAACATGAAATTAAGTCAGTCTCGGTCACCCCAGAGTTGGAACAGTGGGGAAAAAAAACAAAAAAAAATGGTTTAAATCCATCCAGTCCTGCTTTGGGAGCAGCTCTTTTAGCTTTAGCTTAGCACAGTTGCTGTAAACCAAGGTGTTAGGGTGTCCTCCAAAAAAAGTGACTGAGTCATCTAAATTTTTTTCTAAATTTATCTTGGGAGTCGTGTGTTCAGAACAACTACAAATCATAATGCAAAATTGAACAAGGCTATTACCTGGGCAGGTATTTACTTGGAACTATATACAGCCTCATCACAGGTAAAGCACCGCTAGATAGGAGCAAAGTTCTCACGTAGCACTTGAAAACCCCCAACTTCTGTAAATACACTGAATACGTGGAGACAGTAAAAGGTGCTGCGTGAGAACTTCTAGCGGTGCTTTGCCTGTGATGAGGCCAACTATAGTTCCAAGTAAATATCTGCCCAGGTAATAGCTTCATTCGATTTTGAATTATGATTTGTACTCATTATGAACACACAGCTCCCAAGATATATTTAGAAAAAAATGTAGATGTCTGTCACTTTTTTTGGAGGACATGCTAACTAACACCCTTAGTTTACAGCAATTGTGCTAAGCTAAAGCTAAAAGCACTGCGCCCAAACCAGGACAATGCCTGGACGGATTTTAACCTTTTTTTTTTTTTTTTTTTTTTTCACTCTTCTAACACTGGGGGTGACCAAGGCTGACTTAATTTCATGTTTGGGTGTCTTATTCCTTTAAGATAAGAATGTGTTGGCCCACCAATATCAGTTAAAATACACAAGTGACTGTGTTGAGTAAACTAGCAGTGAAAAATGCATGTCCTGTTTCAGTGTATCCAAATTCCTGGAAAACATCCAAATGAGAGAACTGTTATAGACCAGTGGAGCGATTTCACCTTTGGACATTTATTTCCGTGTATCTTGAGGCTTTTCGGTTGTGTACAGCACATGAATAACTGACCAAATTCAGTCATTTTGTTGTTGGTGAAGGTTGGTTAGAAAAGTGAAAGAAAATGAAAACTGCATGATACCAATACACAAATCTTTAATATACATATGTTAATGATATGATTCTAAAGGTTAACATATGTGATCTTTAAATGGAAGTGACGAATATTCCTGATATGGTCTCATTTTGTGCTTTTTCCAATTATGTGAGAATTGTCTGGCACATATAACCAATGTTGGAGAATTTTAAAAAAATCTGATACACAATTCAGGAGTAATATTTTACTGCTTCCTGTTATCTGGATTGAGTCTAACATCAATGCAGACCTAACAGTGGATGTGATTTTCCTTTATACAAATATAGAGATGGGGCACAGGCCTTTCTGTGTAGAGTTTGCATATTTTCCTTGCATCTCTGTGGGTTCTCTCCAGGTACTCCAGCTTCTTCTTACTATCCAAAGCCATGAATAGATTAATTCAGTCTACATTTTCCACATTTGTGACTGTGAGAGTGAATGGATGTTCATCTGTGTATGTTAGCCCGGTGATAAACATGTCCAACGACCTATTTGTGCCCGTTGGATCAATCAGCTTGGAAAACGAATAAATAAAAAATGAATAACTATAACAAATGTTCAAAAATACTTTTAATATCATTTCAGTGTTTAAAAAAACATCGAGCTTTCATGTCACTGACAAATATACGTCATGAACATGCCAGAGTAACACGTTAGACACATAAAAAAGAGCAAGGCTGTCAACATATTGTATTGTTCACATGTACGGTGGCTGACTACCTTGTTTTGCCTCATATTTGTCTGACTGTTTGAGACTAATAGCTTAAAAACACTATTACCCATTTTTGCCAACTTTCACACAGGAACACAAATCAGTCTTTAAAACTATTGGGATAATAATAAAAAAAAAAAGTCTACCTTCTGCAGCTGTCTTGGTCCAAATCAACACTAAATCTAAATCACTAAACTATAGATGACTGGATGATGTTTCAGGTTGTCAGGACACTTTAAAGACAAACTATTGCAGTTTTAGGAGCTTCCTTGTTGCTTCTATGACGAGTAAAACAGCACAGTGACGTATGTATAATATGAATATACTATGCTATAGGCTCAATGCCAAAACCAAAGCTGTAAACTTAAAAGAAATAACGATTTGACAACTATCATCAGATTATCAATATCAGTAATTTATAATCTAACTTTTTTTTTTTTTTGACTTGACAACACTTTCATTCAATCCTACTTCATTAAACTTGGTAGAAGAATAAGACAAACTTATTATAGTTTGGAGCAGATTTTACAAAAAGGAAAGCTGGGATTGTTTTTCTATTTCTTAAATATTAAAGAGTAGTTTCCCTGAGGCTAATTAACAACTAGAGCTTTGTTACCATGGTAACCGTTCACTAAAATTACAACTGGCAGCATCTGACAAAAAGGAGAAAAACACTCATCATTTGTCATGGTTTCATTATACTGTGGGAGGAAAAGTGACTGACTGATTGATCAAACCTCAGATTTTGTTCAAATTAAACTGTTCATTAAAGGTTTTTAAATTTGTCTCTGGATAGTTGTCCATGCTTCCAAAATATCCTGAACTTTAAGACATTTGGTTAATTTATAAGTGAATGGCTGATGATTAGGCTGCACCCATTCATATTAATATTTGTTGAAAAAGTTTGTGTCTTAAGGTTGAGAAGTCGCTGCAGATACTTGAGACCCTTCTTATTCCGTCTTTTCCAGTTAAAAGTCATTGAACCAAATGTGCAGATTATCATCCAACAGACATTGCATCAACGCGGTAAAAGCTGTCTTACCTGTTGGTTGACAGTTGACTTGTGTGGATGTGGCTCTGAAAGCAGATGAAATGTTCTGCGCTGAATGTTTGCTCTTTGTCAACATTTCTGCATCTCATATCACGTCCTTGAAAAAACACATTGTTTCAGCGGCGGCTGGGCTCGAAGGCAGGGCAGGGTAGTGATGTCACGGAGATAAGACGGGTCTTTTTACACACATGGGTAATTATTCCAACAGTGTGTGCAAACGTACACATACATACATAGCTGTTTGGGTTAGCTGCTGCAGAACACTCACACCATACAGACGATGATCACATACGACTTTATGGCCTGGACTAAGCTTCATTAAAATTGTGGTATCTGCTCATTTACAACTCTCAACAATGTTTACTTTCACCACTGAGAATTGCTGAGTGAACTGGAACAAAGTAGCTTGTATTTTCTACAGTCCAGTTGATGTTTTTGGCAAAATAGAAGTGACAAATACAAAAAGAAAAGCACACGTTCATAATCAGATAAAGCCAGTCACATTTTGTTTATTATTGTTCATAGTATCAGTTGGATATTTCTTGAAATTCCATCCTGCTATCAAAACTAGAGTTAAAACTGACTTGTGTAGATGGGGTGGTTGGTATCACTTGGCGTTACCTCAAAATACAGCAAAAGAAAAAAATGTCTTTGTTCATTGCCACACATTTAGTTTAATACTGTCTTTAATATCGGTGGGATCTGTCCTGTAACGCACCCCGATTCACAGTACTGTCTTCCTCCCAAAAGAAAACGTCTAACTGCTGTTGCCAAGATCGCCGAGTTAAAACTGGTTTGTCTGGATGAAGTTGTCGCCCGTCATTGCCTCGAGCCAATACTAACAATAAATAAATGAGAAGATTATGTTTCTGTCTATCTTAAGATATATTTTACCAGGGGATAATCAGTTCACAGTACGGATTTGTTTGTGCTTTTCCATCGTCACGGGTAATCTCTTCTAGTCTATGTCCAACTATTTACTTTTTTTTTTTCCTTTACTGTTTTATCCAGGATGTTGGGCGGATGAAGATTGAGCTGTTTGCTGATGTGGTTCCAAAGACGGCAGAGAATTTCAGGTTTGTATCATGTATAACAAAAAAAAAAAGTTGTCAATATTCCATTCATATGTAACCTCAACATATTACCTCCTCAGCCATTTTGGAATAGAAGCCATTCTCCAACGTCAATCTCCAAGGCTATACAATGTGTTGTTACCAAACAGCTAACTGTAGATTGATAAGATATACAGCAAATGACAATAACAGCTCCACCTCCATCATCTGTCTCTTTACTTTTATAGGCAAGGCAAGTTTATTTGTATAGCACAGTTCAGCAACAGGGCAATTAAAGGTGCTTCACACAGTACATTGAAATACAAAGACTGGGACACACATTTAAACATAAAAGAAACATGTAAAAGGTGATTTAAAAACAGCCAGTAAGAAAACAACACGTACTAGAAAAGCACTTGAAGAGTGCAGACTTCTGCCAAGGTAGTGTTTGTACTTGTTTATTTTTAAAGGTAGTGTTTGTACTTGTTTATTTTTAAAGGTAGTGTTTGTACTTTCACACACTTTCTTATCTAAAAATATAAAAACGCACACATACTAAAGTAAGAGTTGCAGTGCAAAGTTTCAAACGCGAATATAAAATTTAAAAGGTCGAAAGCCTTTAAGTCAAAACAATTAGACTTTGATAACACCTGCATGTCAGGCTGATAAATACAGTGCAGGCTTTATGACTTTAAGTCAAATCAATTTATGTTGTACAATAATTGTCTGTACACTAACTGTTTCATTATCTTTCACAGGCAGTTCTGCACAGGAGAGTTCAGGTAAGTGGTCTGTGAAAAGTCAAAATTCCAATAATGTGACTTTTAGATGTTAAACCTGCGTATGATTTTCTCACCAATTTTTCATCAAATCTGTAAAACCCAAGTCATAGTCTTAAGTATCACAAATCTGTAATGGTTTCCGTGATTACGCATCTAAATTTCCTCCCTCACAGTGAACCCTTTCGAAGTGTACGCCAACATAAACAATTAATTTGTTTACAAGCAGAGCCAGTAGGTCACTCGGGCATTTTTGGAAATTCATCGCAACATACACTGTGGGAAGCAGACCTCCATGCAGCCACAATAGGCGTGTTTCCACTGTCAGAACTTCCAGGACGTTTTACAGGAACTTCACAGTATACACGTCTCCACTGACAACGGAGTACCTGCTCGAGCGGTGATCTCCAATCCTGGTCCTAGAGGGCCGGTATCCTGCGTGTTATAGATGTCTCCCTCTTCCAACACACCTGATTCAAATGATGAGCCAATCATCAAGCTCTGGAGAAGCCTGATAACGACTGTCAGGTGTGCTGGAAGAGGGAAATATCCAAAACATGCAGGATACCGGCCCTCGAGGACCAGGATTGGAGATCACTGTGCTCGAGGGTAGGTACTCGAGAACAGCCCGGTAGAGTCGCTGGGCGGTACTAGTGGCTAACTTACGCAGATTGGTTGTCGCAAATGACATCAACAGATCACGACAAACGACCTCCAATTTTAAAAGAGTACTTGGTGGAGGAATTTCACAACATGACGAAGCAGAAGACAACTACTCTTACCCAAAAAAAGAACAGTGAGGAAGATGAGAAGCAAACATCCCAACTTTGTCCATGTCTAGTCTTGTTGTGATTTGTGTTTTGGCGCTTTCTGTTCGTGACGTTACTCCAGAAACTTATCCGA
>JAQQZY010000027.1:627137-644038 GCA_030068375.1 Ostorhinchus rueppellii | reverse complement strand
AAAAAAAAGGGTGATGGCACAGGTATCTGCAGTATCTACAGAGGTCCATTTGTAGATGAAAACTTCAGAATAAAGCACAATGCACCTGGTCTGCTGTCTATGGTACGTATCTGAAAATAATCAAGTCATCAAAAGCTGTGTTCACTTTTATTTTATCCAAACGGTCTGCTGATTGATACGTTATTCAGACATGATTCATTTGTTCCAAGTAAACAGGTTATTTTAAACAAATAGTCCAAATCATTCCAAAGAAATACTTTTAAACTCTACTATTTCTCAATTATCGCTGCTGTTTTTGGAGCTGATAAAACTCTTTTTGTGTCTCAGGCCAACAGCGGCCCAGGGACAAATGGCTGTCAGTTCTTTATTACCTGCACCAAATGTGACTGGTTAGATGGGAAACATGTCGTTTTTGGTAAGTTTACGGAGTTTCATCACGAGCTGGAATATACAGTATGCATATAGAACTGTATTTTTAACTTCAACAGCCGATGTGTCTGAGACTAATAACTCTCATGTTTGACTCTTTCAGGAAAAGTGGTTGATGGTTTACTGATCATGAGAAAAATTGAGGTAAAAACTCCTTTTAAACTTAAGTGGACTGTATAATTATTTTCATACCACAGGTGTCATGCAAGCTACTATTCTGGGGAGACACGATTAGAGCAGAAGATATTGTGGTGACAATGTAATATACATACCAGCACTTAAGAGATTATTTCAAAGTATCATTAAATCAAGTTGTGTAGCTCAATAACTACCCACATTATAGCAGGATAAACACAACATTTTCCTGTTTCTTTTTTAAATATATATTTATTGAAAATGAGTGCATCTTTTTAAAGCTCACAGTATCTGATTATGACTGCGGTAAAGGACAGGGCCTGGAGCTTTCTGTTATTTTATCAAAGAATCCATTAAAAAACACTGGATTAACTGATTCAACTAAATGAATAAAAACTGAACTTGGACTAAAAAGTCAAACTAAACGTTCATTTGAAAAGGTCCCGTTCTTCACGTCAGTTTCGGATGAACATGACCGTGTAATTGATGAAAGGATGGACGTGCCCTGTACTTCATGTACTTCTTGACTTGGACTATTCAAAAAGAACTCCCTGTTTTGTCAAATACATAATGTGATACTAAAGGTAAAAACAAGCAAGTCACTGTGAATTGAGAAGATTCACAGAGCTCTACTTTGACGTGTTAAATATGATGCTATGGGATCACAAAGCATGGAAAGCAAACCGTAAGGGTAAAAACCATATCTACTAACTTTAGACTGCTTTCATATATACTTTCATAAACACTGTCTATCTCACAAATTACAGTCAATAGTGAAAGAAATGTTTTGATCCTGTGTGAATGACACCATCATTTACACATGGGATGTGTGTTAGTTTAAAAGGTAACAGTTTGTGTTGAAACTGTTCAACTATTAGACTATGAAAATACATAATAGAAAGACTACCCAGCTGAAAGGACCATCATTGTAACTCTACAGCTTCGACATGACCAGACTGTAGTGATTTTCACTTCTTTGC
Source organism: Ostorhinchus rueppellii (assembly GCA_030068375.1). Classification (NCBI taxonomy): domain Eukaryota; kingdom Metazoa; phylum Chordata; class Actinopteri; order Kurtiformes; family Apogonidae; genus Ostorhinchus; species Ostorhinchus rueppellii. Next base: position 642,494 of record JAQQZY010000027.1, on the reverse strand, counting down.
CACATCACTTACAAAGAAAAAGGTATAATATGTGGAGAAAGTGGCCATTTTGGTGTTGGTGATGTGTTTTGATACTGTCCACTGAATCATTTCACACAAAACTAGATGTTACTTTAATAGTTCTACCACCAACTGTAACTTGGATTGATTTATTGATTACTTTTAGTTACCTATTGATAACACAGTTAAAAAAAAACTAGAAAATTATCTGTCTCTTGCCACTGATGGCTTTTCACATTTCTTTCCTAAATACAAACCAGCAGAAAAGCTGGGACTTCGCCTCTCTTTCAATTCATTTTCGCACATTAGGACTGAAGCTCTCCAAACCACTTCAGCAGCACATCATTATGGTGAAATAGAGTTAGTAGAACTGAGAGAAAAAAATACTTTGAGTTACAATGTATGACATAATTACATGAATAGGCTTAACAGGTTATATAAATATTAGTATGGCTACACACAGTAATATATAATAACCACAAGATAAACTACTCTATGCATACATACATATACATGTCCCAGCTCCTGCCTTCGATACCAGCAATTATGCAAGGTGTTTTCTCTTTTTTTTGGTAGAATTAAAACTAAAAAAATGAAGGCGACTGAAAATTGACACAAAATGAAAATGCAACAAAAATACTTAAAAACAAAAACGCAAGTCAACATTTTTTTTTTTTTTTCAACAACTGGAAATCGATTTTAGGCGTTAAGGGGTTAATAATCAAGCTCACATAGCATTTAAAACAATAAAAGGCTCATCACTGAAGAAAAACAGTGTTTACAGCCTGTAAACTGCATTTCACAATTGCATTATATTGACTCATGACATGTTCTCTAATTACTTTACTTATCTTTCAAATTAAACCACATTTTATTGTATTTCATTTATTTATTTAGACAGGGACAATGCACAATATATATTAACCTTAAACAGGAGAGATGTATTGTATTAAGTTGTACTACTAGTGCTAATTTCCACCTGTACATTAAGTGAAGAATGGTTTAATTAAACAGTGCTTTTCTCCACCGTTTTGTTTAGAATCTTGACCATTGTCTTTTGTTTTGTGACCTGAGCTAAACCCTTCATACGAATAATGACTGTAATTAGATGATTTTGTACAAAGTTGAGATTTTGGTTCTGATGTTGTTCTTGTTCCCACCAACAGAATGTTCCCACAGGACCCAACAACAAGCCCAAGCTGCCCATCCTCATTGCACAGTGTGGAGAGATGTAAACCTGCTTTCATGACAAGCAATGAAAGCCCGACACTGTCATTAAATTGAATTTCAGGAATGCAAACACATCTTCAGGCTACGGAACGCCTTCAATAAAGATATGAAATTCAGAACACATACATTCAGAGACGTTCACAGTCCAGCGTTTCAGTACAATAAATTACATTAATCTTGGAGCGGTAAAATTAATTTGTCCCGATGTAAGTTTTTCCCTTTCTCTTGATGCAGAAATTGACAGTAAATTCACTCAAGTTTTCAAAAGTTTACATGTGTTTCAGAGTTTTTATTCCTGATGAGTTGGCAGCCTTGATGTTTTGACTGTAATGAAACTCACAATCACAATATGGGAGCAAACTGTTTATGGAGAGTTTAGGACCTGAGATGGCTTTTTTTTTTTTTTAATCATGACTTTTTAAAATGATTGAGTTTGTTTTCATACAATAATTAACAGAAGTACACTCATGTTCATGTACTTAAAAGTTATGACTGATAAACAGTAACCCTGTGGGTATCATTTGAAATCAATAAATTTGTTTTTGTAAACCTTTGCATGAGAGTTTGGTTTTTATACGTGTGTTTTTAGTGTCACCATTTCAATCTCATCAACTTAAAGTCATGTATAAATACTAATTTAACCATGCATCTGGAATTTCACCTCATGCTTACAACAGTTCTATTAATAGTTAACATTAAATGTTTTTATTTATTCTAGGACTGAGCAGTTTATCAGATATTAGAAAACGGCAATATGCAGTAGTGCTAATTTTTCAATGAAACTAAAAAAAAATATTTTTTTAAAGTGACTTGTATCCAGGCATATTTTTTTGGTACAGAACTTACCAGTTTAATTTGTTTTTAAAATGTAATGCAAAATTGACCATTTCTGCTACAATCTGTCAAAAATAATTACAATACAATTTCTGTATTCATAATTGTTAAGGAAAAGACCATTAAGAAAATTAGCATTTGTGGGGTTTTTAATTCACACTTCCTATTCATTAAATTGGTGTCTACCCATTTATTCACTTGGTAAGAACATTGTGTATTTGGTGAAGTAAGATTCTGTTATGTCCTCAGTCTATTGTATTTGTCCCTCCTGATGTTCTTTGATATTTCTACAGTAAAAGAACACAGTGTACCCAGTGTGATGGTAAGCCTTTGGTAGCTGGGTACATGAACACAGCTAAGAAATCAGAAGAGATTCGATGTATGATTAACGATTGCAGCAGAGACACAGTTGGACTTTGAAGTTCCAATGGACAGGCATGAATGTCAGCCTCAACGCATCTATAGTGAGAGGTAGGGGAGTCCTCTGAGCGCACGCTCCAGTGCCAAGCAGTCCTCTGCTGAACTTATGGCTACCTCCTCTTATCCCGGCCATCCATACAAATCCAGCCCTCCAAACCCCCTCCCCCATCCACACATTCCCCCTTCTGCCTTAGTCCTCGCTCCCTTGGCACAAAAGAGCCCTTTCAGATAGAGACTCTGTTCTTATGGAGGCAGGAAGAGCGTTTTTTTTTTTCTTTCTTTTTTCAGGAGAGGGTGGGGGGTGGGGGGGTCTTCATGGGGAGGCTTTCTGGGGTCAATGCTAAAGCCCATCTTTGTGTGTGAGAACGGGGCTCGGCCATTTACAGCGAGCGCTTCACACATCAGCCAGTGCTCATAAAGTGCCAGTGGAGCATTACCATGACAATGGGTGGGGGGGCTGTGGTGGGGCTGTCTCGCTCCCAGTCTGGGTCTGTCTGCTCTGTGCTACTGGAAGTAGAGTTTCTCAGTTCACTTGCGATAATAATTCCTTTTAACCAGTCTGCTTACAGTAATTTGAGAAAAGAAGTAAATAATATGGTATTAAATCAACATCCAATTCCATAATTTAAGCTGTTGTAGACATGTAAAATTTAAGAAGGTCATGCTCATCAGAGAGGCAACAGTGAATCCCACCTAGAATAAACTATTGTTAGTTTTTAAGCTGAGAGAATGTTTAGCATTTATTCATTATGATTAGAAAGTTACATTCCAATAATAGTGCAATCATTTTTTACCGCAAGAAAGTAAGTGACATCATATTCTCTTCATCAGCCCACTTCTGAAAAAAGTGACAGATTTTAACATTTGGATCATGTGCATTACAGAAAATATCAAAGCTTTTTTAAGCACTTATTTTGTTTCAGTTATCCTTGGTAGAATTTAATGGGGTTTTAATATTGTAATAGTAGCGAGTCAAAAATTATTATATAGAAAATTTTAATTCAATGTTTGGTTGACAGCTGAAAAGTATTTTGATTTCAGGTTTTCATATAATCTACATTAATGACTTGATATGTTTGCTTATTTAGAGTTACTGTCCTGCGAGCAAGTAAACTTGTCCGGCTTTTTCGTTAAATTAAACAAAAAAAAATCTGTCTATTTGATAAAGTGTTACATACTATTGGGCCCGGTGAAAACATTTTAAAAATCTGTCCAAAAACGACAGGACCAACCAGGCAGACTGTTGTACAACTGGCACAGTGATCTGTCTGGCTTTGACATCACTCGGGGGCGGATACACAGAACAGGTACATCCTCCTCTAGCCAATCATCTTCATCTAACATGCCCCTGGCTCACAAAAGACAGCTACCAGAGCCAATTACAACACGTTTTCTTCTCTCTTACCGAATCTAGCCAATGTAAGTACAAGGCGGGCGGTGCTCTGGCCAGGAACATACCCCGGCACAGTTTCGTATTCTGCCCAGTTCGATCGGCAACGGGAGCGGAAAGAGGAAAGCAGAGAGCCCGAAGGCAGTAGCCCCCACCACCGCCGGCCCAGGTTACCATCTAGCACCGGGAAACACAGCAGAGAGCCGCCGCCGGCAGAAGCCATTACCAACTAGAAGTAACCATGAGCAGCGAGGCCGAGACGCAACAACCACCGCAGCCTGCTGCCGATGCGGAGAGCCCATCCAGCCCGGCAGCCGCAGCTTCCGCGGGGGATAAGAAGGTCATCGGTAAGACTACTAGAAATAAGCTAGTTAGCCGAGCTGGCTAACGTGGTTTGGGACGCGGTAGGAGCGATGCGCCAAAGTGGTGTGTCTATAATGTTAACCGGGTCGTAACATTTCTTCTTGAAATGTTTAAAAGTGTTTGTGTAGATTATTATATATTTCGTCAACGTTATGTTGATATTCCGTTACTGTCGAGAGTCCGAATGGTAATCTAACGTGAACGAGCATCAGATAATAAAATGTCAGTTTTTGGATGAATAATGGTGGTTGCAGTGTCAGACGTGCTAAATTTTCAATTTATTTTAGTCTAAACTATTTAACCACCGTTTAATGTAGGTAGTGAAGAGTTTTCCCCTCAAATGCGTTAAATTAGATTAGGTCGGTGCTGTCCTCACTCGTCCGTTAGCTGGTAATCTGTCCAGTCTGTCGGCCTCCCAACAGCTCTCAGCCTCCTCACGCTGCCATGTTGCCGGTCCGCTGTCACATGCACGACCGTTAAAGTTGTTTCTGGTCTTAGCCAAGTCCAGTCTGCTTAACAATTCCGCCACTTTATGATTATGTTTAAGTCGTTTGATACATGTTTGTGTGAAAACAGAAAGGCCTGAACATTAACCATTAAAACTGTCCGTTAGAGCACTAAGTTGCTTCACTTATCCACGAATACAACCGTCGATGAAGGGCTAACGTTAGCTGCTGGTCCTCCCTTTGTTCACGCCAAAGACTTTGGTTCCGTATCGGTAATTTTTTCTTACCGACACTCGAAATACGCGTACAATTCGTAACCCGTCTTGGTTTGCATCGTGGGTAGCTTTGAAATTTCTAAGGAAAAACTGTCAATGGTCGATGTATTTTGCGAGGTTTTAGGGGCTAACTGTCATTATGGCCTAGCTCCCGATACAACCATGCCTGCTTTTGGGCTAATGATGCTACATTAGCCTAGCAAGCTAACGTAAGCTATTTACATGGCTGAAGGGGCCACCCAAAATGTCCGCCGTGTAATTCAAAAGAATTATTTCGCGGATTAATTGCCTGCTGGTTTTAAACGTTACAGGGACAATGCTATTAAACTCTTGTTTCAATTGCTATCTTAATACGCTTTACCTGGTGACATACTGTAATTTCCGCTTGTTGGACGTAATCCAACCACATGGTTGTGGGAGAGTTAGCCACTTAGCTGTGCTATGAGCCAGCTGGGCTCACTGCTTGTTAGCGTATCCGGGCACGACTTGACCACGTGTGAATACTGAAATACCGATCGTGAAATGGGGCAGTTGGTCTGTAGTAGTTGGGGTCAAGTGTTTACATCGAGCACACTGTATTATGGTCTAACTAAAACAACAGTTTAGATCGGGGAATTAAAATGCTAATAATCAGACACCTTTAGGTCCCCACCATAGTAATTTAATTGTGGCTTCATAAAGTTGTTGATTCATTCCTCACAGCAAGTGCAGCTGGCCCAAGGCACCACTGACCATCAGGATCTATAAAAAGAATGACAGTTGGAAGTTAAATTTAACTTCCAGCATTATCTGTAGACTTTTTCATCATCTGTCATTTTACTCCTTAGTGGTTTAGTTAAGGAGTCTTGCTTAAAGTCTATCATTTTCAAAGAGAGAATGTTAGATAAACATGACCATGTTTGTTTGTTTTTTTTAAAGTGTATAGTTTGATCATAATGCAATTGGTTTTCTCTCTATCTCATTGCAGCAACAAAAGTCTTGGGTACAGTCAAATGGTTTAACGTCAGGAATGGATATGGTTTTATCAATAGGTAAGTGCAACTATCCCCACTCCCTTTGCGAAAGACCCTGATATCATCAGTGGGAATGGAACATTCCCAATCCTATTATGACTGTGATTTGCTTACAAAGCTGGCCTGACGATTTGTCTGTCCATCTCTGTTCTGCTGTTAGGTTTAGCACTTAATTAATCCCTCCCCTCACTGGTTTAGTAGCAGTCTGTCCACATTGTTGTACTCTGTAGCCCAGCAGTTAATTGGATGATTTTCTTCCTTTGTGTAGGAATGATACGAAAGAGGACGTATTTGTACACCAGGTAAGGTGTAGGCCGTGTGGTGATTTTTAGTAACTGCTGTGCATATAGATTTTTGCTTCATGTTCAAGAATCTAAAATCTCTATTATGTTGTATTTTTTTTAGACAGCCATAAAAAAGAACAACCCGAGGAAATACCTTCGCAGCGTTGGAGATGGAGAAACTGTGGAGTTTGATGTAGTTGAGGGGGAGAAGGCAAGTCAAGCTTTCCTTGCAACTTAAGTATGTTGCATGATGGTGATCATAGTCCAGATTTTAGTGTGCAGCAAAAAAAATGTAGAGGTTATAACGGTTATTAATCATTTCAAATTATTTGAACTGGCTGTGAGTCGTTTTGCATAATTGTCTGTTAACCTGCCCAAGAGCTCCTGGAAGAAACAGAAATATCACTTTAATCTTCATTTTCCAATCATTTGCCACCATTTTGTATTCTTAAAGGTATCATCCCCATGTGCTGTCTTTGGGTATTAAACTCTTATTGCTACTTTTTTATTTTTAATTTCATTGTAATAGGCTTAGATATGTGTTAAATCTTACTTGTGCATATTGCCTGAAAGGCAAACACAAATGTGATCATTCTGTTGCGTTTTTTTTAATTTCTCATGGGATGAACGACATGTAATATAAACCATTGTTAGGATTATACTCTACCAGTGGAATAAGCTCAACAGGGATAATACAATTAAGTCATTCTTCACAGATATTGATATAATTGAGACTAAACTCAAGTTTCATTATCATGGCCTCTGTCTATCGTTTTTTTTTTTACTTCTTCACTGACTGTGTATTTGAATGTGTTCACAGGGAGCTGAAGCGGCAAATGTCACTGGTCCAGGAGGCATTGCAGTCCAGGGAAGCAAGTATGCTGCTGACCGGAACCGCTACAGGCGCTACCCCCGGAGGAGGGGCCCACCACGCGGCGGAGACTATCCAGAGAACTACCAGAGCGATGGCGAGGGAGAACCAGGCAACGGAGGTCGTGACAAAGGCAGCAGAGAGGGCGGAGAGAACGCCCCCGAGGGAGACTCGCAGCAACAGCAGCGCAGGCCCGCATACCCTGGCAGACGGCGCTACCCGCCATATTTTGTACGTAGACGATATGGCCGCCGGCCCCCGTACACCAACGCACCACGCGGAGAGATGACTGAGGTACGCCGTCACAGGGCTACTATCCTGGAGCAGGCACCCAGGCATTCTGTGACAAAAACCTGGGATCCCTGATATGTTGATGATCTCTTCCCTCTCCACTTAAACATTCACGTGGTTGTACAAAGTAAATCTTGGTGTATCGGGGGTCTCGCCAATTCTGCACATTGCCTGAAATAGATCCCTAATCGTCTAATAGGTACCAAAAGCTGTTCATCAGCATCAACATCAAAACTGTTATCAGCACAATATTTTACTTGGTACTAGAGCTTAATTGCCACTGTTGGCTTAGAAGAAGCAGTATGTCAATCCTGTGATTGATGTTTGCTTTCAGGGAGGAGAAGGTGACGAGAGCCAGGGAGGTCCAGACCAGGGCAACAAACCAGTGAGGCAGAACTACTACAGAGGCTTCCGACCAAGGTTCAGACCAAGGTTTGCATGTTGGCTTCAATGATGCAAGGCTGCAACAACAGGAGAAGAGAAATGCTCTGTTCACTTCCAGACTCTGAAGTTCACAATGTGGAAACTTACTCAAAAAAATGAGAATATTCTGTTACTCAGGACATTTATCAGTGCCATAGATTTTGGCCTATGAAGCGCTCCTTTTATTGCAGCCTAACCTCAGATTGCAGCTGTGCATCCGAATTTGGCTTGTTTACTTTTACTCCTATTTTTTTGTTTTCCTCTTTACTTTAAAAACTGCATGGTCAATCTGATTTGGAATTGTGCTTCATGTGGCACGTTCACTGTACATTGGTTGTTTAGCTCATACGTGTTTGCTTCCTGCCCGTTGACTCTAGGGGTCCACCCCGTCCCCGACCGGTGCGTGATGGTGAAGAGGACAAGGAAAATCAGGGCGGCGAAGGTGGTCAGAACCAGCAGCCCCGCCCAAGGCGCTACCGCCGCAACTTCAACTACCGTCGCAGACGCACACAGTCTGGAGGCAAAACCGGCCCAGAAACCAAGGAGCCCAAGACAGGAGGTGACCCATCTGCAGAGAAAACGTCCGCTCCCGAGGCCCAGCAGGGTGGGGCTGAGTAGGAAACAACCTGCACACCGGCACCTACCATCTTTTACCATCGTCCGGGTGAGTGCTGGATGACTTCTATTCATGGAATTGTTCTGTATAATTTAGGTCTTAAAAATTCTGTCTCCTTGATGGCAGAGGATATTAATGAGTACATATAAAATTTATTGGCTTTTAGAGGATGAGCAATGATGTAGTGTAATGACTTTTATAAAGAAAACTGGCATCAGTGACCTATGTTACTGTTGTCAGTTTTCATTTTAGCAGCAGTTTGACTTTGGATTCTTCTGTCCTTTATTTACGGTCTGGGTCTTAGACAGTCAAGGTGAATGTTTAAATGGATTTGGAAAGCAACATTTCAAACAACTTTTGACTGACTGTGTCTTTTCTCTTACAGTTTTTTTGTCAACAAGAAACATCAAACAAGATCTGAGCAATAAAAATTTGACTTGACGATCGTCACAAGCTTGCACCATGCATTTGACCAGATTACACTGATTGCCTGCAGAAACTATGCAGACCTGTTTCTTTTCCATTATTTTTATGTGACAGTTACAAAATGTTTTGGGGAAACTACAAATGTTTTTCTAAATCTGTCCTAAGTTTTTACACCAAATGGTTTTTAAAGAAAATGAAATTTGATATCTGGTCAGTTTGACATTTTTAAATAACTTTTTATGTATTCAAACATTTTAACAAAATGCAAGCTCAAATAAAAGTCAGAACCAGGAAACTGTCCAGAGCAGTGGCTTTATTTTTTTGATTTCTTTACTCCAGATATTGTGACTTGGTTTGACACAGTACATGCGTTGTATAAATCATCCAGACTGATTTATAGTTGCAGAAAATCCCATTAACTAAGTGGTTTAGTAATTACTGAAGCAAATGACTTGGTCACTTTATAAACGTGGTAACACAATATTAAGAGTTACACTATTACAATGTGATGCAACAGGCAAATGCATCATTTAGCACTAGATTCAAGTTCCAGAGTGAGACGAATGATGGCATGTTTCATACAGTTAGAATAAGCACTGGATTATTATTTTTTTTTTAAATACAAGTCCGTAAAGACACGTCCACACCCACAAATAAAAGCATTCTTAGTAAGTCTGACTCTTGCTAATCTCCACAATATTGTACAATACAGTAATAAGGTAATTTGAGATACTGTTACTTAATGGTCATAATTATTGGCAAACATTTCATGGAGTCCTATGTTCAGCATATTCAAAGTCTCATATTTCACATGAATCTGCCAGCTGTCCTTACTGTTGTCTGCCTCTACATCAGCTGGAACCTCTCAGTTGTTCAAACATTCGTCTCTTTGCGCAGCCTCTTCATACGCTGCACATTGTTCTCCATGGCAGTAGGGTTGGTGATCTCAGTGGCACAGCTGGCAGGAAACCAGCCTCTTTCTCCATCTCTCATCCTCTCCCCATAGCACCAGGCTAGGAAGAACAGAATGTGTGTTGGTTCACCTTTAAATCACTGGGGAGTGTTTGAGTAGGAGGCTAAATTTAATCATGTATTACAGTAAATGAATAAACAGAGCCAGCCTCACCGTCTTCTTTACATAGAACGATGACAAGTTCGGCCTGTTGTAGTCCCAGCTCATCTGGCTCCTTTGGCATGTAGGCTTTAGTGGCCTCGTACTGGGGAAGACCTGAAACACATTCCACCAAGTCACTGACCTGCATCTCATATGGCGGGGGTGTCAAACATGTGACCCAAGGACCAAAACTGGGCTGCCAATGTGGACCACATATAGCTCAATTTGATCTCCCATGGATTTGACCAGTAAAATTATATAATAACCTATACATAACTCAAATTCTCTATTTTTGTGTGAAAAAAGTAAAACTCCACCATAAAATATTTACATTGACAAACCATCCTTTCAGAGAAGTGTGAAGAATCTATAAAACCAAGTACAACCTGAAGTCGCAAATAAAATCCTGTCTGTTAACCCTTTCATGCATGAATTATGTGAAGCTTAGTCAAAAAATTATTCGAGTGTTTTTATTCCTCCTTAGGCATGAAAAAAACAATGTGATTGAGTTTTATTTCCATGTAGTTACTAAAATGTCCACTCAGCTACACCGTGCATTTCAGTTTTGCAGCAAAGAAACATATTTAGAACACAACAACAAAGTGATATGGAAACAAGGAAATTAAAACATTTCACTGGTCTACAAGTAAAATGCTTCCAGAATAAAAGTAGTGACATTTTGCCACGTGTGAGTCACCGTTAAAGAAAAAAATCAAGTCAAAAAGGTTGGGTGGCTAAAGTTTCCAAGGTACAGTCTTGGGCCAAAATATGAAACTCCAGAATAAATGACAGAATGGGTTTTACTCCAAAGGAATATTTGTTTCAGATCGACTCGAAAACACTGCACATTACAATATATTCACTTTACAGGTCAGTACAGGTGGCTGCTTTATTCCGAGTCAGTTTTCTTCACACGCGTCCTTGCTTGACTTTTTCTCTGCACATATTAAAGGCAGGTCTGAAATAAAGTTCTGGGATTAGACATCTGTTTTCTGTACAGTGTAATTGCACGGAGGAAAGTGTTGACACTCGAGGGTTGATATTTTCCTCAAGCTTTTGGCAATAATTGTATTTTGACTCGAAATCCAAGCATAACTCGAGTCTCTACAATACTGTAAACCCCTGACCTTATTGAATTTTCATATGAAAGCCATGAAGTTCCATAGTTATCAAGTAAAAAAAAAAAAAGAAAGAAACTATGCAGCTGCAAGTTTGCATTTTAAATGGTCACAGACTCATTTGAATTGGAAAAGACATGCATACCATCTGTTTTCTGCACGGCACGCTGCATTACTTAAGTGTTAAACCCTTTCATGACGAATTAAATCACACATGAAAGATAAGGGGGCCTGACTTTTCACCGGCTGGGATTTTTTTTAGGACCCACACTCTGAAAATACAAGTTGAAATCTTACCGATAAAACACCTTCACTCACCGTCTTTACATGTGACGACACCTTCCTGCTTATGTTCTGTCAGAGCCACGATCCAGCGAGCCCGGTCCACCCTTTGGAAGTGGAGACAGTACAAAAGTCTGTTTGCAATAATGTGAAGATTTCATGTTTGCAACCAACAACTCTGCCAGTAGAGGGAGCCAGAGCCAAAGCATCAGAAGCTCTCCAAGTGACAGCTTTTAAATCATGGCTTAATTATTTCCAAAGAGAAGAAAACAAAGCAGATTAAATAGCACTGATGACACACTATAAACCCCCTCCTTTGCAGCAGTAACAGCATGAGGTAATTGTAATGATTAAAAAAAAAAAGAGTGAAGCGTATAAAAAATAAAAAAGAATCGGTTGAGTCACACTTTTTTCAATTTTTCTGTAACATTCTAGATAAAATACTAGATTTAAAAAAAAAAAAACAACCTTCATGTTGCGTAACAATCACGTTGGTATTAGGGGTGTTAGAAAATATCAGTCCTGCAATATATCGTGATATTTCACTTCACAATACTGTATCGATATTAAAAAGTACTACATCGATATTTTTAGAAGAAGTTCATTTTTGGTTTTTTTTTTTGGTTTTTCTTTATTGCTTCTATTTTATTTATTATTATTTAACACTGTTTGATTAAATAATGGTTATTTGAATCATCCTAAAAGCCCTTTTTACTGTTCCTCTGTTGGGCTCACACAAAAATAATGTTATGAATTAATAGAATATGAACATTTGAGCAGGATCTGAAACTGTAATGACTGTAAAATATCATTTAAGCTTGAACACGAACATTTTGGGACGTAGCATCAGATCCTGTTGTGATCAAATAAAAATGCATTTAGTGTTTGTGCAGATTTCTGGTGTTATTCAGTTCTTCAAGGAAATAATCATTTTGAAGAGAGAGATAAACAAAAAATGGCCTTCATAACAGTATCGTGATATATCGTATCTTGATCCTAGTATTGTGATTTGTATCGTATCACCAGATTCTTGCCGATACACAGCCCTAATTGATATAGAGGCTAATTATACGGTGATAGAATCCATGTATGCGTTAAATATTTGTACTGTTGCAAGTAGAAATCAGACACTAACTTCTTAATGTGCATCGTCAGCTTAATTCTAACTGCTGATAACCAGTAAAACTCTATAATCTTTGTATTTGAATGTCACATTTTATGAAGATTAGGGGGATTTAGCTGGATCTAAGTACAGAAATACAATATGAATGAACAATAATAGGTGTATGATCAGGCTGAAAGGAAACTGTTCTGTGTCTGTTGCCTTAGAATGGGACGTTTGTGTCTACAGAGAGAACACGCCCACTCCACTATGAGTCTGCAGTAGCTCTGAGTGGACTGGAGGGAGGGTGGAAACCAGTGCTGAGGTGGGTTTCATTACCAGATGCCACTAATGGCGCTTTTCCACTGCGAACCCGACACCGCTCTACTCGGCACGCTTCAGCACAACACGACTCTACCCACTTGTCGGACCGGCACGGTTGTTTTTCCACTGCCGGGGCTAGTTGAAGTGGGTGGAGTTGCCGTGACGTCATTTTCAGGCGACTAATAAAGTGTCAGGCTTTCTTTCGCTGGTCTTCCATCTTCTCAAAAACCTTCTGTGTTTGTCCGACGTTGCCGTCCTGTCTGTCGATGCTCTCGCAGGTGTGTTTTTCCACACATGGCGGGTGATTATTTAAGATCCCCTAGCTTTGTCGCACGTATGACGACATTTCCTCTGACCAATCAGCGGACAGCACTGTTAATGTCACGTTTTCGGCACGGCTAGAGCCACATCTGAAGTGCGTACGAAAAACTGTAACAGGTCCCAGGTTTAACCCCCCCCCACTGGAAAAGGAAAAAACGGGGGTGGAGTCGAACCGTTACGGAACCGTGCAGTGGAAAAGGGCCATAAATATCACACACTGAACCTTAAAGATGCATGTGTGCGTTATGTATCTGTGTATTCTGTCGCCTTCTTCACACATAAAATCGTGTGATGAAGAGCATCGGTACCTGGACTCGGCCACCAGAGAGATGTGCTCTGATCTGCCTTCGCTGTTCCTGCTCATCAACAGTCTGAAGGACAGAAAATGACTGGAGCTGCTTCTGGCGGGCGGTGATGCCTTTCCCTCCGCTTCCTCCACCACCTCCACCTCCACATTCTCTAAAGTAGCATAGTCCATCACCACGAAGCTCTCCTCACTGGACAGGAAAACAACATCCTCCTACTTCAGTTCACAGTGTTTTCATGCAATGTCAGAAACATCCACACATACAGGAGACATTATATGACATAGAAGAGACATTCAAAGCCCATTCCTTGACTTCTGGTTAATAACATTTCCTAAATATGCTCACCAATGACTGGGTCACAGTGTTACTTTACAGGCTTGGAAATGACTCCAGTCTTGTGGGTAACTCCTCACTCTGAGCTCACATTGTTTGGTTTCTCCCTAACTCAAAACAGAAAGCTGCAGTCTGTTGAGTTGACATGCTGAATGCAAGATTTAGAAGAATCTCAAGTATTCACGCACTATATCCATGCTCTCTCCTCCTTTGTCCCCCTGCGTTCCTCTTCTGTCTTTGTGTGTCATGAGCGTCGAATCATCTGGAAATAACTATAAAGTTCTTGGAAATCTGTGTGAATGTTCATGGATTTATCTTATAAACTCTGCAGCAAACAGATGCCCGGTAACATTCTGCATTTCCCAAAGGTAGTGTTTGTTGGATTGCTAGCTGGCAGGGCGCGTTCATTTTCCTCCTTAAAACAGAAGATCATTCTTTGCTTTTGCTATTCTTGTCAGCCTCTGAAAATGCAGTTGGAACTTTGCGACTATACACATTGTTTTTCAAATAAGTCAGTAAAAAAAAATCAGAATTGTGCTAAATATTGGGGTTTAACCTGAGGAGAGAACAGAGATCTAATAAACCTGTGCATTTTCATCTTTTACACATCAGGTATGTGGAGTAATCAGCCGTTCAATACAGTTTAGCCTGATATAAACTGGGTTAAGAGTAAGAAACTTGATACAAAATATTTAACACATTATTATGTCGTATTTTTTAATGCAGTCAGTTGTATTTTTTGTTTGCTAATTTTGTGCATTTTCGGAGTGACTGATGATCGGTCATTCTGTTAATGTAAGGATGTGTCGCATTTTTCAGGCTGAGTTTCATGATGAAAGAAAACTCGCTCAGCTGACATTCGTTAGTTTTGAAGTTCTTTATCAGTAGATTATATAAACGCTACGCCAAATCACGACACTGAAGTTCTCTTGGGTTTTGAAGGGAACTGTATGCAGACTGTGAACTGATGTTAAAACCTGCTTCCTGCTCCGTTTCCTCTGTTGCAATATGAGTAACTGCTGAAACAAGTGTGTCCACTGACCTCTTCTTCTTGGTGACGATCAGTACGTCATTGAACAGAAACAGGTAGTAGCTCCTGGTGCTGAACGCCCTCCAGATGCTGAGTTCCTCTGTGCAGACTGCCAACTCTCCACGCTTTTTCAGCCACCGTGACGACGACACCAGTGGAAATGGCTGTGGGAACACAACAGTTATTGCTCTACATGTCCACTCTGTTAATTCTCTGTCTATTATCTACATTTATAAGTGACAGGTCTTCATCCTTATACTATAAACAGCATTTTCTATACTAGGGATGTCAAACAGATGGCCCACGGGTCAAAATTGGCCCACTAAACGGTCCAATCTGGCCCATGGTATGAAAATGTTAAACACAAAAATTACACTGAAGATAAGAACAATCTTTGATTGTAGTCGTTTTAGTTTGACACCTTTTAAGTGAGTCAGACTCACAAAATACCATCATAATATTTATCACTAGAAAAGCACTCAGAGCGCAGACCTCCGCCAAGCTTACTGTGACTCCCATCCAACAGTCGTACTTTTTTAATGT